>CM042243.1:11793069-11918069 GCA_023566225.1 Romanogobio albipinnatus
TAGTTCTAATCAAATCCTCGTCCAACTCACAATGGGCTGTGGGCAACATTAGCCATGAGTCTGCACAGATCTGCACTTCTGAGTCTAACCGGAAAAAGTAAGAAATCCGGGTATCTTTTGAATACTTATTTCAACATACTATGATTTGGGCTACACTAATTCTAATTTTGAATACTATTTAGGACGTATAGCATGCAATTTGTGATGCAGCATTGTTTAGGGTTGGTGCCTACTAGATCATCTCTTCTTCTGCTCTTTTTCCTGTTGTGGTAGTTAGCAAACAGTGTTGAATTACTACACTACCCTTCTGGATTGGAGTGTGGATCGCCTGGCTGTGACTGACTGTATTCATCGTCTGCCTGTATGCACCAAATCATGATGGTTTGAGATGAATACATCCGTTACACCCCTAGTGCATAACTGGACCTTCTGGTGAAAATTAAACTTCTTTCTGGAGACGTTTGCAGGACTTTACAAGAACTTCTCATAACTCTTGTTATTAGTGAACAGACTTAAAGATGAGAATTTTTGTTGTTGTTGATAAAACCCATATCCTGTGTTGTTAAAGCAGACTAACCACTCCAAACCTTGTAAACCAATAGCTGGATGTCAGAGCTGAGAGGAAAAATCAGTGACCTTCCTCAATTCCACTGAATAAACACCCTGTCGCTATCATACTTTACTATTCTCAAACCTGTCAAAAAAAAAAAAAAGCTTATTCGGCTGAAAATTCCTTGAAAAACTGTGACTATTTTTAAAATGCTGCATGCACCCCACACATGCTCTCACTATGACCTCCTTCTGTTGAACCGAGGACGTCCCAGTTCCCACATCTCATTCCAGATCTGACCGGTTGATTGTCGTGTCCGTCCCCACGTCCCAAAGGCCCCAAACAAAAATAGGCCCGGGGCTCCAAGTACAGGCACAAACAACAGCACAATTAAAGCGCATCCCAAGAAATATCCCACAATGCATCATGCTTACAAAGAGACCAAGTGATTAAGACCACATCGGTCCAAACAAGCTGATTCTTAGTAGGACTGGTCGATTTATTGAATATTCAAGATAACTTCACTGGAAATATAAAATTAAACATGAATATTTATTTTCATAAATTATGTTTCCAAGGGACCGTGTCGTCAGACTGGTTCCCCAATCCTTCCTTGTCTCACAAGTATGAAAGTTTATTTTTAGGTGAATTACATAATGTATGCATCACTAGCATCATCAAATGGAATTGCAAAAATAATTAATAATAATTTAATACCATTGGATGGACAAACAGTTAGTCCCACTCCAAAAATCACATCATTGGTGGTTGTAGCTAAAAATTATTAAATATTCTTCAAGTGAGGAAAAAAAATGGTTTGATTATTTTTAACTACATTTATAATGTATTTTACTTCTTGCATTAAACATTTTAAATCTACTTGGCATTGATATCTGTTTGGTTCAAATGATGGTTCCAGAGCTAATGCCTAAATATTGAAATATATGTCATCAATCATGGTCAAAACGGCTGAAAAATATTGAGATGTTATTGTTTTATAGCTAGGTCACCCAGGCATAATTCTCAGCTATTTTAACCTTTAAGAGGAGCTTAATCCTTTTTTACAAACGTAAATGCTAGTGGGGAAAACGCAACTGATTTTAAGAAACAATGGCCAGTGACCTGAAAGTAAATGTTATCTTGCAACCATGCAGTGATGTCAAGAGCTTCAAACGGAACAAGATTAGCCTTACCCAGCAAGCTGCTCTTTTTGAACCACACCTGCAATGTTTTCTTCCCAAAATAGAAACACAATATCCAGTCTGCGCCAGTGCCTTGGTGAATTGCCACCCTCAATGACCTTTGGTATTGGCTCCTAACACAAGCCCAAGGCCTATTATGTGAAATAACATGGCATTCTGACGAAGTCCACCATTGTGATATTGTTTTAGAGACCATGGCATCTAAGAAAAGAAAAGGTTATTCTGTAACCCTCCCATAAGTCCCTTAGGGGTGAAAAGTGCTGCTGTTGACAATTTTTAGGACCAAATATAACACCCTGTGGTACACCTAAAACAAAACAATCGTGCATTGTTCCAGCTCAGCATTTTCAAACTCGATAATGCTCTATATCTCTGCAAAGATCACCAGAAGATCAGTGAACCATCAGATTTCTCTCTGAGGAATGCCAACATGAACAATGGTCAGCAAAGAGCCACAATTTGAAGGAGCAAACTGTAACAAAAAAAGTGAATTTATTGCACTGTTCATCACATATCTTTTTTTTATTTTTATTTTACAATAATGCATCAATACATCAGGATCCTATAAAAATATTTGTATTTATTTTTTATATTCATTCATACAATTAGACAATTAATGGTGGTGGTCACCTTCAGTGCATCGCAGTCACTTCTATGAGATGCGGAACTGTACAAAAGTGAAGCAAACCGAGTGAGAAAGATTGAAAGCGATACCTCTCTCTCCCACGCAGTTGGCGCAGTGTCAATCACAATCCAATTACGTCACTGATATATCGCAAAATACTAAACCATGACACATGATGTGTAGTTGCTGATCCTTAGTAATTGCATAGTCTGTTTCAAGTCCTCCATGTGAAGTGTAAATACCACAACATCCTAATATGGGCACTGCAGACAGGAAATACGTGAAACGCAACTTAAAACTATCTCAATGCTTTTAGCTTCAAAAGAGATCAAGGACGAAGAAGGGAGAATGATTCTATAATGTCTTTGTTCTTCAACCAGAAAAGTGTTCACCGGAGGGCTAAAGCCTAAACATCAATCTCTTCTGAGAATGTGGCGTTCCTTTGTTTTGAACATGTGACACTGTGCTTATAGTAATGGCACTTTGGGTAATTCTCCCTCTCTGCTTACACTAGAGTCTTTTTCCACTTGTCTTCTGACAGCGAGTGAGAAGACGGAGTGAGATAATAAATTCAGGCACTATCAAACTCAGTGTGTCCACAAGAACCATAGCAGCTGGAAGTTCCACTGCCAAAAAAATCAGCACGTCTTAATCTGCACGTTTGTCTTGTTTTCCAGTAAAAATATTTAAACATCTTTAACCCTTAAACGCATACCTCAAACGTCATTCTCTACCCTCCACCTCATTCATTTTTAAAGTTAGACATAAACCATCTAGTATCCCTCAATGAATTCATTATAAACAATATAACAAGAATGCCTTTTTTACCATTTATTTTTTGTAACAATTGTATAGGGTCGCTAAAGACCCGAGGTGTGTAACAGTGTAAGTATATTTCTTCTGAGCAACAATAATTGAATCTTTGATAACTGAATAAGTGCAATTCACCTTTATTTCACAAGGTGGCAATGTCTGATACACAATGATGAAGTGACGTTTCACTCAGTTACCCCAGGCAGAAAACAAAAGAATAGGAAGTATCATCAGCAAAACTTGAAATGACTCAGCGATTTACTGCAGAGCAAGTACTGAATGCAATCAAATATTAATAATTAATAATAAAAATGCCAGGGTTACACCCCTACTCTTTATCAAAGGACATCCTGGGTCTTAGAGAGTAAGGACCTCGGTTTAACTTCTCATCTGAAGGACGGTGCTTGTTACAGTATAGTGTCCCCATCACTATACTGGGGCGTTAGGACCCTCACAAACCACAGGGTGAGCGCCCCCCACTAACACCTCTACCAACAGCAACCTAGTTTTCCCAGTTGGTCTCCCATCCAGGTACTAACCAGGCTCAGCCCTGCTTAGCTTCAGTGGGAAACCAGTCTTGGGCTACATGGTGATATGGCTGCTGGTAAATATTAGTCACTGTCACTTGAAGATGGATCAAAATATTGATTTTGAAGATGTTTTGAATAATAGTTTTGCGATAGGGCTGGAACGATTTTACCTAAAATCTACATTTTACCTCGATTGCGATTAATGAACGATTATTTTGCTTTTATTTATATTTTTGCCAGCATAGTTCACTGAAAAGGTTTGTATTGTAAATATGTTCAACTATTAAAAGGTGGCTTTTTTTTTTTCTAATGAAAAAGTGCATTTCTTTGTGATTTTAAAATACTTTAAGGAAACGGCTCACTTCAACAGTTATTGTCTATGGGTCGTAACATTTCTTACAGATTTATGTTTGTTGTACATCAGATACAGATTAATTAGCACAGTAGGCCTACATAACATTAAAGGTCCCGTTCTTCGTGTTCTTTTGAAGCTTTGATTGTGTTTACAGTGTGCAATATAACATGTGTTCATGTTTCGCGTGTAAAAAAAACTGTATTTTTAACACAATGTACTTATCTGTATACCGCCAGCGCGGTTGGGATTGTGCCAGCGCTTCCCGTGTTGTGATTTGACCGCAGCTTAGCAAACGTGGCACGGTTCCTGTGTTGTGATTCGACAGCAGCTTAGCGCACGTGGAAATGTCACGCCTCTTAACGGGAGATATATATGCGCTTAATGATCTCTACAGCGTCCCTGGGAAAGCCAAACAAAGGTGATTTGACTCCGGGATGAAAATAACAGCGTCTCGACGACATGGCCACAAACACACTCAAACGCAGCACTTTCTTTTCTCCACGCGACACGTCCTCTTCTCCACGTGGGACAGCAACAAGACCACGCCCCCTTTTTCGCGTAGTCTTGTGGGCGGAGGTTAGTCTGTTCTACTGTTCTATCGACGTCATTTATGAAGGAAGTACCAGGATGTAGTCCAAACCAGCCGTTCGCTGTAGGCTTTGAAAGGGAACTTCTGTTAAATACAATATCTCGCTTGGCATTGAACTTTGAGCTTTATAATTTTACAGGTATTATTTATGCTCTAACAGCAACATTACACACTAACTAAAGTTTGAACAGTGGGATCACGAAGAACGGGACCTTTAATTTAAATGCATTAATGAGAGAGTGATTGTGTGTGAATTAGTCATACCATCTCTATTAATTATGAAGCTGTGGTTTGTAGTTACTTCAAAAGGTAGACAAATCTATGCTATAAAAGTTGAGTTTCTAAGCTACTTTAGTGATAAATCAAAGCGTTGACAATGAGTTTCTGCGCTCCTCTCTGCGTGTGATATTAACGTGATGTACAAGCTATTGTTTGTATGAGTGTTAGTGTGTCACAAATTATATATCAGGCATTAGTTCAACATAACACATATCCAATGGTCTAAAATCACTTCAATGTTCAAACTGGCAAGCCTTAAAACACATACAATTGATGAAGTTTTGTGAGGATGCAAGTGAAAGTGATCTGGCTTCGGGGCTGTGCGCGTGTGTAGCAGCGCATATAAGAACGGCGATTAAATTACCTGTATAACCTGTGTAAACATACAATTACCATAGTAATTCTGAACATCCAGATTGTATAAACAAAGATAGATTCAGGAGCAGTTTTCCATGTGCCTGCAAACGGCACTTGATGTGACTGACGGGGCGGAGTCACGTGACTAAAACAGAAATAACCGACATGGGAAAATTACGTTGGTTCTGAATTTCAGAGCCAAATATGAGCCAGATATTTAATGAATTGGGGAAATGAGCTCTGACGAGGACAGTGATGATGAAACATCTGCTCAAACGGTACCCTTCCAAGCTCCAAAATGTACCAAAATATGCTTTTTTCTTCTGTAAGTGTTACTCTAATATCAGGACAGTTTTATATTATCGCGACAGGTAGAGATCCATCCGTGTTAGAAGACCCGAAAATGTAATAATGATTGGCGAAACATTCATGCATTTAATGCAAAGTAATACAAAAATTAATTTCTTTATTAATGCATACACTTTCAGCCCAGTTCACTTACAGTACTAGTGGACAAAAGCAAAATCATATCATGCAGTTATTGCGTGTGTTATTGTAGCAATCTTCAAATGTTTTTGCTGCAAGATCCATATACTTTCAACATTCAACAAGTGGCGACCCAACAGATTACCAAAACTGTTTGTGATACACAGGTAAACAAAATGAAAAGTTTATAAATATTTAATTTTCCCTTGCACAGTTTTGTACATTTTCTGGGTCAGGCACCTACCCAATTTGACTAGGTTCTACCATATTAGTACCACAAGTTTGATGTTAACATCAAAAGACCACTTTTAAAAGCTGATTTTAAGATTGTTATCTTAACTATTCCCCTTAAATCAGCGCTGAATCCACCTGGACCTGCTCCGTTTCCCTGTTAGTTTAATAAAAAATGTTTCTAAAAGCAAGAGGCAGATAAAAACCCTGTCTTTTTGTACACACTGATTAATAGTTTTTTAAAGTGTCTGCTTTATGGCACACTTTGCATTCTAAGACACACTGTTTCCATAGGCTTGCAAGAGAGCAAGGGTACAATGAGAGAGAACAGGGTGCCAGGGTAACGCACAAGGTCAAACAAACAATTTGACGTATCTTGATACTTTATAAGTGGCAAAGGCAACAGGACATTCTGTCACAGTTACTCTACCACCCAAGAAGTGAGACGGGGAGGTGTGGGACGTGACCAGCGTTTAGAGGTCTGATGATGTAACTCAACTACAGGATCAACACATGTATAATACAGTGAAGTTGGTTAGATTATCTTAGACCTAAACAATACCTCAAGGTGTGTGAACCAATGTCATCATGCCACTTATGGCAAAAATGAAGCAACACAACATTGTTTCTTAATAGTTACCTGGTACCTTAAAGACTTGTTGAGTACTTTAACAACTCAACTACACTATTAAAATATGTGAGGTCAGTAAGATCTTTTTATTTCTTTTTTTAATGAAGAAATTAATCATTTTATTCAGAAAGGATGCGTTAAATTGATCAAACGTTACAGAAAAGACATTTATAATGTTACAAAATATTTCTATTTCAAATAAATGTCTTTTTAAACTTTCTATTCATCAAAGAACTCTGAAAAAACGTGTTTTTTGGGCAGCAAATCAGTATCTTAGATGATTTCTGAAGGATCATGTGACACTGATGTTTGATGTTTAGATGTATATATTTTATTGTTTTATCTGCCCAGGGACTGCGGATGGAAATTAGCTGTGGCTAAATCTGGTGTAAAGCATCTTTTCTTTTGTAAGATTAATGTACTTGCACATGGTCCCTGTCAAATAAATAATAAACTTAAACTTAAACTGAAGACTGGAATAATGATGCTGAAAATTCAGCAATTTTACTATTTCATAATATTACTGTTAATGTATTTTTTATCAAATAAATGCAGCCTTAATTGGTGAGCATGAGAGACATGCATTTCCCTTATTTAACCTTACCTACCCCAGACTTTTGAAAGGTAGTGTACTAGTGTATATATCCAGTCCCTCCAGAAAAACGTGATTATGCGATCGCGTGATTTAACGCATAATCAGCCAAAGTCCGCATAATTATGCGGGGGCCGCATTTTTTCAAATACGCCGCACTTTCGCCGCATAAATGGCCTATTTCCGCATGCAAAATATGCAGGGCTAGCATGATTTAATAATCCCCGCATTTTCGTTGCAAAAAAAAGTCTAATATATATATATATATATATATATATATATATATATATATATATATATATATATATATATATATATATATATATATATATATATATATATATATATATATATATATATATATATATATATTAATTAGCAGAAAGTTGAAAAATGTTCGTTTACTTCACACAAGAGCCGCCATTTCCGCCTATTGCCATGGGAACGTTTTGAAGTGACGTAATTACCCGACAAGAACGTCATCGAAAACATACAAACCCCGTGGTGAAACCATAGATATCGGTGAAACCATGATGAAGGACGCAAATTCCCATTTACCAACGAAATAACAGCAAAAGACCGCGCAAAGCAGTTTCCCGGTGTGTTGACCGATTTCAAAACACAGCATCATGAAGCTCTGAAGCGTTATGAATCAATGAGTCGATTCAGCGGTTTGGATCGCCAAAGTCACGCATTTCAGCAGTTTGACACGCGATCCGAATCATGAATCGACTCGCTGATTCATAGCATCATGATGCTGTGTTTTGAAATCGGTCATCACTATACAAGTCGTTATTTAGTTTTTTTTGCGCACAATAACTGTTATCGTCGCTTCATAAAGTTATCGTAGAACCACTGTAGTGAGATGGATTTTGTAACGATGTCTTTAGTGCCTTTTATGGGTCTTGAGAGTGCACAGTGCATTGTGCCAATGGAGGCCTTTCTGAGCCATCGGAATTCAACTAAAATATCTTCATTTGTGTTCTGAAGATGAACGGAGGTCTGACGGGTGTCCAACGACATGAGGGGAAGTCATTAGTGACAGAATTTATAATTTTTGGATGAACTAACCCTTTAAGAGATTGCACTTTGTGCATTGGAAGCACTCAAATGTCTGTTTTGTAAAGCTACCTCTGTAAAACAGGAAGTTATTTATTCATTTTTCAAGTTGTAGCATATTCCTTTTGTAAAGCTACAGAACTTGTTTGACTCAATGTTTTGTAAATTTGAGCCGTGTGTTTATTAAGGTCTTCAATAAAACAAGATGGGAACAAAAAAAAGCCGCATTTTTCTGGAAGGACTGTATATCCAACAAATATCCAAATATATGCTCTTTTCTGGTATACTTTGTTATATGAACAACCACCAGTCACTAAATGCACTGATTTAGGTGTCATGAGCTTTAAGTACACATAATATCATAATAGTTCTTGTATAATTTTGGGTCGGACATTATGCAAGTAATGACTTGGACCTCAAGACAAGTCAAGAACCATTGGCTGACTCAGTGAGTCATTATAATGATTCAAACCAATAACGGACAGGTTTTTGAGGGATTCATTAAAAAGAATCAGCTCATAAGAGTCAGGCCCTGTCCCAAATGGCACCCTAAACCCTCACGGTCTTCCCCGGAGTCCGAGGGAAGAAGTCCGCTGCGTAGCTCGCACCAGTGCGGACTCGGCCGAAGTGCGCATCGTGGGCGCATATCGACCTCAAAGGGAGCGCTTGCGAGCACCCTTCTGAGACCTAAAATGACAAATGGGACACTCTGCGGTCTCGTGGACTTAACAGACATGCGCATACAGCGGCCATTGTAAGTCCACAAGACCGAAAGTGCACATAAAGTGTGCCATTTGTGACAGGGCCTAAGTTGTTTAAGAGGTGGACTTCATAAAATGAGGAAATCCCAATAGAAAGGCCAGAAAAACTCAAAACGCAAAATAGTGGTGCAGGAAACAGTCATAAAATGAATGTTCCAGAATATTTTTTTGTGTGTTGAAAAAAACAGATCCGGATCTCGGTTCCCAAATCCTAATTGTTTCCTTATTTAAGAGTTGCATCAGATTTGAAACACTAGAACCGTCCAAAATAAAGACAACTAGAGGCAGAATAGAACAGCAACATAAAAAAAGCTTTGGCCTTCTCATCGGCTGACTGTTTGTTAAAGATCCAGCCACAGAGACACACCATGTACCAGCATTATGATAAAACCGTTTAATCATTAGCCTGAGCAAGGTCAGCAGTTCCCAGGGTTTCAATTTGCGCAGTGTGAAACAAACATATGGAGCTCCCAGGGTGTTAGCGTGAGCATGCAGACACTAGGATTCACTCAGGAACAGGTGAGGCTCTGATTTCATACCTGGAAATATATAACTCATCAGCACCATATAAAGCTTAAGTGAATAATAATAATCTGCTTTATTTTTTTTCATACCATTACAAACACACACACTTCTCATTGTGATGAATAGCACTGACATTGTACCCAGCGGAGGGCTGGCTGGAATCCCAGGAACTAGGCAAAGGATCTGATTATGGAAGAAATATGGAAAGCAATAGGAAGGAGTTGATGAGAAAAACCAATGCAAGATCCATCAGACCGCCACGCTTCCTCAGAACAGTACTGTAAACATCTCAGCACACGGTCCTGATGGATTATGAGTGCACTGCTTTTCATTCCAACTACTCTTAGATGCCCCTACTTAATTCAGAGCGCGGAATTGCCTACAGCATTGCCAGAAGTAGTGAATATTTCATGACAGCACTTTCACAAGAATTTCAGGGGGAGGGGGGATACAAATGTCAAAAGGCTTAAAATGTCATTACAAAACTCTAAATTATGATTAGATGAGTCATTCTTAAAGCCACTGGAAAAAGTAGATAAACTGTTCTTTATTAACATTCAACTTTGTTTCATGGCGTTAAACAGTCTACAGTTAAGCTAATAAACTATATTACATTGCATTTTTATTATTAATAAACATAACCATTTATTTAACATTGGTGTTCCTTAAATCACATTAATGGGAAAGTTTACACAAATTAAAATTCTGTCAATTTCTTTTCAAACACCTCATTGGCTTTCATTGTATGGGTGACGACGACAAAAAAAAACAAAAAAAACAAAAACAGACATTTTTGAAAACTTATTTTTTGTTTGACAGAAGAAGGTTTTGAATGACATGAGGTGAGTAAATGATGACAGAATTTTCATCTTTGGGTGAATTATTTCTTTAATGTAATCTCATTTTATTAAAGTAATAAACCAGTCAAAGTGTCATTATACTCTGATTTTCACACAATAAAGGGGGGTATAACATAGACCATTTTGCTTTAGCAAGCACCAGCCTTAGGGCTAAATGCTTTTGAGACCAGGTAAACTGGTTCTCATTTTCCAAAAATGTCTCGCCTGTCAGGCTCACTGCTATCTAAAATATAAAACTGGAGTGATGAGGCTTTGAGGTCATATGGTACTACCAACGGCTTTATATATGGGAAGACCGTGCACTCCAATTACTTATGAATGGGAGAAAGTGCAACGCCCAATGTGGCGAATAAGCCCCGCATTCAAAATAAAAGAGCCAATCGTTAATTAGTAAAGTCATTGCGTCACTGCAGGTGCCGTTAGAAGCTCTGGTTCACTGTAAAAAATTATTGTGATTTTAACAGTGTTTTACTGTAAAAATGCTATGGTGAAAAACAGTTAATTGGTTAACAGAAAGTTTCCGTACTATATACGGTGAATAACTGTAATAGATCCAACCCTACATTTAATTTAATTTTACAGTAAAATACTGTTAAATTTACAGTTTTTGGAAGTGAAAAAGAACAAGTCATTGTGTAATTTACAGTGAAAACCCGTAAATTGACATTCCCAGAATTCCCTGCATGACACTTCACATTTGATGTATTTTCATTGCAATAATTATGTTTCTTCTTTGTTTTTTCTAATCAGTTATGTACATTATGGTTTTTTGTTACATCTGATGTTGTTAAATGAATGTTTATTGCATTTTTTAAATGTCATGTGTTATACCATGATGGTGTTTAATGTTTGTGTGAATGACACTGAGCACCTTCTATATATTAATATTGTCCTCTTAAAAGCTGCTTGTGATGAGCTTTGATTCATCACGTGATTCTCATCACCACTGTGATTGGTGGTTGACAGTATAATATATATATATATATATATATATCTCAAAGGTACATAACAGATATTAGTATTTCAATAGGTTGGTAATTTAAAATTATTTCAGTTAATAAAATATGTTTTTTTTTTACCGTAAATTGTTTACAGTGTAAACATAATCATTACAATATAAACCTTTAAATTATACGGTTTTGAAATGTAAAATAAAACTATTTGTAACCGTAATTATTACATTATAAACGTTTAAATTATATGGTGCTGTCCCTAAATACCTAAAACGTTACTGCCGTATATTTTACGGTAAAGTTCTGGCAACCACAGATGCCGGTTTTTTACCGTAAATTTGATGGGGATTTTTTTTACAGTGTTGCTATAGATACAGACAGTGATCTGACAGTCACATTAGCTTTGTCCAGGCTGAAAAATTAATATTTTTGTTATGATTTGAGCGATTAGAAACAATTTATGAAATAGTTGTTGTCAGATTTCATTGGTGATTTCACATATGAAATTTAATCGTATGCTCTACAAACAGTTTTGGAGAATTTGATGTTTCTCCATTCAAAGAGATAGGAGCTGCACTTGCATGCCCGAGAGGTGTTTCAAAGATGGCCGCCGTATGAAATTACTTGTCTAAAAGGGACTTTGGTAATACTAAAAGTTGACAACATTAACATTTGGCAGATACACTACAGTTCAAAAGCTTTGGGGTCAGTAAGATTTTTAATGTTTTAAAATGTAATTTATTCCTGTGATGCAAAGTTACATTTTTCAGCATCCTTATTCTGCGTTCCAGGCAGGTTTTTGAGCCGTAAATTACGACTTCAAACCACGACTCACGACTTTGTAGCGTTCCAGGCAAAGTCACGCCAAACTAAGCGCAAGGAATTGTGGTAGCTAGATGTAAACAAAGCATGGCAGACCACGCGGTCTTATGCTCATTTACAATCATTTCTATCACCAAAGGTGCTTAATCCATGCTTATTTGAGGGAAACAGAGGAGAAGAAACGGCGCATAAGGAAAGAGAAGCTGTTATACCTTTTATTTTATTATGTTATTTGTATATTCCCACCGCAACTGTAGGGGCTGCCATTGTTGTTTCGCGGGCTATGTGACGTCAGAGCTCATAACTGGGAGTACATCGATCTAGTACGAGTTCATGGGTGGGAAGTCACAGGTTTGACTGCCGTTCTAGTGCACTTTCATGGGAAGAAGGTTGGAAAAACACGAGTTACGGGTTGCCTGGAACGCAGCATTACTCCAGTTTTCAGTGTCACATGATCCTTCAGAAATCATTAATATGCTGATTTAGTGCTCAAGAAACATTTCTCATTATTATCAATGTTGAAAATAGTCGTGCTGCTTAATATTTTTTTGTTGAAACTGTGATTTTTTTTTTTTTTAGGATTCTTTAATGAACAGAATTTTCTTTTGTAACATTATAAATGTCTTCCCTGTCACTTTTGATCAAGTTAGTGCATACTTGCTGAATAAATCCACAAACTTTTGAATGGTAGCGTATATGCATTTAAAAATGAACAGCAAAATCGACCAAAAAATATTGACTCGGTACTCATGGCCGTGTTCATTTTTTAGCTCCACAGAATAAGAATATCTCTCCCTCCTCATCTGACTGGCAATAGCAAATATCAAAGCATAGTTCACAACCTATTGGCCATTTAAAAAACCTTCAAAGCGTCCCGCCCAGTGTTGCCACAGTTACTTTGAAAAAGTAACTTAGTTACTTTACAGATTACTTGATTTTAAAAGTAACTAAGTTACTTTACAGATTACTTGATTTTAAAAGTAACTAAGTTAGATTACAAGTTACTTTATTAGTTACATTCATCAGTTGCCGACAACACCTCTGCAGCCTCAACATAAAAATGACAACCGTTTTTGCCAACACTAAACATAAAACATACACTACACTAAACATAAAACACTAAACATAAAACCCTAAACATGTTAATGAAAAGGTACAAATTACTTTGTGTTCTTATTAAATACATTTATGAAAAACAATTTATATTTAATTTTTAATTTATATTTATATATGAATGTAAATAATTATATGGGCCTACACAAATAATATAAAATTACAAGATTTATATTTTATTGTAAACGTAATGTGCAGCCTTGTAAAGGGACAACAAATATATGATCGGTCCGTGAGAACAATACATTTTTTAATAATCTTTAAGTGCACAAAACTATGAAAATATATGAAACGCTTCAAAACAGAGCGGCAACAAAGCGCTTATGCGCATCCCGGGTGCAGAATGATGTGCTTAAAGCAACATGGAGTCAGTGTGCAGTGCAGCGCGAGTGCACATTGAAAAGTTCACGGCATAAAGAGAAGATGAGCGTTGAGCCCACAAATCCTAGTGTACTATGTAGCCTATATCGGTCCAAATATTCACTGATTATTTGTTTCTTCACAGTTTTTAATTCTGGTTATTGTGCGTGTGATGCTTTAATAGTCCTTGTGTTGTCACCTGAGTAGCGAGCACAACATCTTTCAGAAACCACTAGATTAACTCCAGGAAGATAAATTATTTTATCAACATATCAAGTATTATAACGGGAATATATAATATGGAGTGAGCTTTCCCGTGCAGCTGCTGACTGTAACAGAACGACGCGCAGTTTGAATGCTGAACGGAGAATGATTGACAGCTACAGCGGAGGAAAGACATTCAGCTATGGAATGGCTTTAGATGACTTTGTACTAGCAAATCATAATATACTAATAATGGTTGCTGAAGGATGTGACAATATATATTTCTGATGATTATTTAATTATCACGACATGCCTAATCTGAGCAAGTGACTGCCTGTCTTGAGTTTTGTCGACAGACGGAGGCGGCAAGAAATTTGACGGAGCGGCCGCCTCGTAATTCTCTATGCAGGAAAAACCCTGCTGAGACTAAACAAGAAAGCAAAAATATATATTTTTACTAAGGAAAATGACAAAAAAAGTAACTCACAGTGACTTGGATAAGTTACTTTAATCTGATTACTGGTTTGGAAATAGTAACGCGTTAGATTACTCGTTACTGAAAAAAGTGGTCAAATTAGAGTAACGCGTTACTAAGTAACGCGTTACTGGCATCACTGGTCCCGCCCTAACTTTTTGTTTTTAAAAAAAAGGAAAGAAAACTGCTCGTCACCATGTCATTTTGAGGGGTTTATAAAGTATCTTCATCTTACAATTATTGAGAGAGCACTGTAGACTGTACAACATGACAGTGTAATTTCCCTCAAGTCTCTTTGAAGCTTTTCTCTTGAGGTTTCAATAAGCCGTGTCTGTTTCAGGCCCCTAGCTGAATTCATTTCCTGTGGACAAAGCCTCCAATAGCCATTCACATTAGCCACACAGGACCTTTTCTGGTTTGTTTTTATGCACAGGGAAAAGAAAACAACCCATATAGGACAAACTTCTCCTGCATTATGCCGTTTATAAGATGCTTCTCAAGTATGAGGCAGAAGACTGCTAAAATGCATCAGAAAACTTCTTGCTTTAGTCAGGAGTTGGCATGTGGCAACTGTTTTGCATGTCTAATATGGGATTATTGTTGCTGATGGCTTATAAAATTGTACTTTGGATCTGAAACAGCAGGCATTAAGCCAAACTAATCAGGATGGCAACTAGACCAGGGAAGGAAACGTAATACGCAGTTGCACGGACTTTCAGTAGCATCAATAGAAATGGTTCTCTTTAATATAATCTAACTTCCTATTGTAAATAACTGTTCTTTGCTAAGAAAACAGAGCCACACCTTTTGCTTAGTTAGCGTGACACAATTTCCACGAAGAGCAACTCGAGACCTGTTAACACAAAAACTCGGCTTATTTTTCCAACCACTACTGCTGATTTCTCTTGTTAAAGAGATAGCGTGCCTAAATGGAAATTCGACAGATTGCAATGCAGCAAGTTTGAATAAAACAACCGCAAATGAGATTTGAAAGCTCTTACGGTCCATAACAGCTTCAATTTCAGTACATCCCTATCACAAAGCCATCTACAGGTGTGGGGTGAACTTTTCCTTTAAGAACATGTTTGCATGGTCTGTCCCTGCGGCAGGAATGCTGTAAATCATGCGACAACACACGGATTCACCCGTGTTATCTCTGCAAATACACACACGTCAGCTGTGTTTACACCCGATCAATGTTATCTGAAGACACCCAGAAGACAGTCCACAGCCCTGACTTTTATGTTTGCATAGAACACAGCTGCCCTACTTGCAATAAAACTGTGGAAAAGTCACGAACATGAGAGAGTGGAATGAACTTAACGAGACTTGAGAGCCACTAGACTAAACTAGGAACACTGACAATGGTTAAGAGCACTAAAGCTTCAGATCAGCGAGTCTAAACCAGTGGTTCTCAAACTGCTGTCAGTGAAGCACTAGTGGCCGTTGAAAGATCCCAAGTGGTCTGCGAGATGATGGGAAATTTGAAAATAATAATAAAGAAACAATACTGTTCAAAAGTTTAGGGTTAGTAGGGATTTTTTAAAATGTTTTTGAAAGAAATATCTGCTCACCAAGGCTGCATACATTTGATCAAAAATACAGTGACAAATTATTGCAGTTTTATCCACCCTACATCGTCTACATTTCTACCAGAAAATAAAATCTATGCTTTCACTTTCCTTTAGTCCCTCCCTAATCTAGTTTATGCGACTCTAAGCAACGTCTGAAACTTTGTATTTTGAGCACTTTTTGCATTTATTTGCCTCTTCGTGACGAATCCCTTCCTGCGTTCCTCATTTGTAAGTCGCTTTGGATAAAAGCGTCCGCAAAATGAATACATGTAAATGTAACGGCTTTCTATTCTAATATATAATCTATTCCTGTGATGACAAAGCTGAATTTTCTTCATGACCCTTCAGAAAACCTTATAATATGCAGATTATCAATGTTGAAAACAGTTCTGCTGCTTAAAGGGATGGTTCACTCAAAAATGGAAATTGTCATAATTTACTCATCCTCAAGTTGTTCCAAATCTGTGTGAATGTCTTCTAATAAACACAAAGGAAGATATTTTGAAGAATGTCGGTAACCAAAGAGTTGATGGACCACACTGACGTCCATAGTAGGAAAAAAAATACTATGGAAGGGTCAATCAACTGTTTAGTTGCAAACATTATTCAAAAAATCTTCTTTTGTGTTCATTAGAAGAAATTCACACTGGTTTCGAACAACTTGAGGATGAGTAAATGATGACAGAATGTTCATTTTTGGGTAAACTATCCCTTTAATATTTTGTGAAAATCAAAATATATATTAAATGAAGAACTCTTTGCTGAATATAAAGTTCAAAACAACAGTATTTATAACATTAGAAACATTTGATTAATTTAATGCATCCTTGCTGAAAAAAAAGTACTGACCCTAAACTTTAGAACGGTAGTGTACATTAATAAAATAATGAATAATAAATAAGACACACCAACACTTAATTAGTGATAGTGGTACATATAAAAAAACTGATCCTAAATAATTAATGATAAATTGCTTCCTGCAGTTGTCTCACTTTCATAATTGATATTTATAAGTCAGTTTGCGAAAATGTTTGATCCAAATTTGGAAAACCCTAATGCTCAAAATAATTAATTGGTTTGAGTAGAGCCAACTCAAATTAAACAGATTCGTTCAAACAAAAGAACTTATGAGTATTTAGAATTCTTTTGAGTTCTCAAAACTGACACATTTTAAGTCATCTGAATTGTTTCATTGTTTTGAGTTTTATGAACTTGATTCTTTTCATTTAGACCAACTTAAATTTGACCGAAAATGGGCTGGGATTTCTTTTTCCCAGCATGCTTTGCCATGACACTCAAAAGGGACAGTAAAGCGCATGAGCTTGGTTTGAGAACAGATATGTTAAATGTATTATATTGCTGTCCTCATTCAACAAGTGCTATGCTGTGCTAATGCTACTAAAGCATTGTGTACCCAATTAGCAAGGTGGCAATTATTGAATGTAAAGCTAGTCAAAATGTATGAATTAGCTAACTCAAATATTTAAAGTTCAGAACAATTAAAATGTATGATTACAAAATAAAAATCTGCAAGCTTACTTAAACTTTATATTTCTTAAGGTAAGTAAGGCCATTTAAAGATATATTGTATGAACTTTTGTTTACATTTCTTAAAACTGGAGGTAATTGTTCAAAAGTAATTTCCAAATAAGGTGTCAAGTGGGCCACAGGTTGAGTTTTAAGTGGTCCACCACCAGAAAGAGTTTGAGAACCACGTCTGAACAAGTGCTACCAACACAAAACATCAAATCAAACACATTACCCAGACAAACTTTTGATGATTATGTAATTTGGGATGATCAACATACCATTAACATAGGCCTAAATACAGCTTCCACTTTCGGTGAGAGCTTTGGGTGGCCCCAAATGACTTCTTGATACTTTCTTCTAGTCGTTTGGCTTGATTAGCAATGTATCGAGAATGCAATGAAGGAGATACATCAGCTATGAAGAGCATGTCATTACCATTCCAATAAACAACACAAAAGTTCAAGAAAATCAAGACTATCTAATGAGGCTGTAAAATTCACACATGGACACAAAACACGAGGATGAAGCAGGTGACATGGACATGACATGACCTGACATGATCGTCAGTGTCAAACCAACATTTTCCTTTTTTTTAATGTCCGATCAGTCGCAAAACTAAATCTAGAAGCACATTCATCACAGTGCAAAAGTTCCCTTTACTTCACTTTTCTAATATATGACTACTAATATACTGTTCCAATCACACGCGCGTGCAAAACAACTCTAGACTCCGTTAAATAAACTAAAAATAAGCGCGCGCGTGCTTACACGCCATAGTACGCATTAAACTAGCACGAGCACTTAAATGTCTGTATTTCAGTGAGCATCTGCGCGTTAAACAACCTCAACCCCATCATGACAGCGCGCAACACTAAAAACAACTTTAAAGAATATAACAGCCCTAAAAAAGTAGAAAAACGCTTCTTACCATCTCTCAACAGGACGGGAGGATGATCGTGCGCTGATAGTTAGAAAGTATCTGCACTGAATCATCTGCCAAAACTATTCCAAAACTTCAAGTAGGCTACAATGCTTCCGCTTCCGGAAAAAAAGAGTGAAAAGTTACAACATGGGCGAGACGGAGCCCAAAAAATACGCCTGGCCTGAAACCTGCTGGAAGAAGATATGCAGTGCACCATCCCCACCTGATCCATCCAAACCATATTACTGAATAACAGTTACACTTGACATTAGATAGATAGATAGATAGATAGATAGATAGATAGATAGATAGATAGATAGATAGATAGATAGATAGATAGATAGATAGATAGATAGATAGATAGATAGATAGATAGATAGATAGATAGATAGATAGATAGATAGATAGATAGATAGATAGATAGATAGATAGATAGATAGACAGACAGACAGACAGACAGACAGACAGACAGACAGACAGACGATTTAGATTGACAGACAGACAGACAGACAGACAGACAGACAGACAGATAGATAGACAGACAGACAGACAGACAGACAGACAGACAGACAGACAGACAGACAGACAGACAGACAGATAGATAGATAGATAGATAGATAGATAGATAGATAGATAGATAGATAGATAGATAGATAGATAGATAGATAGATAGATAGATAGATAGATAGATAGATAGATAGATAGATAGATAGATAGATAGATAGATAGATAGATAGATAGATAGACAGACAGACAGACGATATAGATAGATAGATAGATAGATAGATAGATAGATAGATAGATAGATAGATAGATAGATAGATAGATAGATAGATAGATAGATAGACAGACAGACAGACAGACAGACAGACAGACAGACAGACAGACAGACAGACGATTTAGATTGATAGATAGACAGACAGACAGACAGATAGATAGATAGACAGACAGACAGACAGACAGACAGACAGACAGACAGACAGACAGACAGACAGACAGACAGACAGACAGACAGACAGACAGATAGATAGATAGATAGATAGATAGATAGATAGATAGATAGATAGATAGATAGATAGATAGATAGATAGATAGATAGATAGATAGATAGATAGATAGATAGATAGATAGATAGATAGATAGATAGATAGATAGATAGATAGATAGACAGACAGACAGACAGACAGACAGACAATATAGATTGATAGACAGACAGACAGACAGACAGACAGACAGACAGACAGACAGACAGATAGACAGATAGATAGATAGATAGATAGATAGATAGATAGATAGATAGATAGATAGATAGATAGATAGATAGATAGATAGATAGATAGATAGATAGATAGATAGATAGATAGATAGATAGATAGATAGATAGATAGATAGATAGATAGATAGTCAGACAGACAGACAGACAGACAGACAATATAGATAGATAGATAGATAGATAGATAGATAGATAGATAGATAGATAGATAGATAGATAGATAGATAGATAGATAGATAGATAGATAGATAGATAGATAGATAGATAGATAGATAGATAGATAGATAGATAGATAGATAGATAGATAGATAGATAGATAGATAGATAGATAGACACAGACAGACAGACAGACAGATAGACAGATAGATAGATAGATAGATAGATAGATAGATAGATAGATAGATAGATAGATAGATAGATAGATAGATAGATAGATAGATAGATAGATAGATAGATAGATAGATAGATAGATAGATAGTCAGACAGACAGACAGACAGACAGACAGACAGACAGACAGACGATATAGATAGATAGATAGATAGATAGATAGATAGATAGATAGATAGATAGATAGATAGATAGATAGATAGATAGATAGATAGATAGATAGATAGATAGATAGATAGATAGATGACAGACAGACAGACAGACAGACAGACAGACAGACAGACAGACAGACAGACAGACAGACAGACAGATAGATAGATAGATAGATAGATAGATAGATAGATAGATAGATAGATAGATAGATAGATAGATAGATAGATAGATAGATAGATAGATAGATAGATAGATAGATAGTCAGACAGACAGACAGACAGACAGACAGACGATATAGATAGATAGATAGATAGATAGATAGATAGATAGATAGATAGATAGATAGATAGATAGATAGATAGATAGATAGATAGATAGATAGATAGATAGATAGATAGATAGATAGATAGATAGATAGTCAGACAGACAGACAGACAGACAGACAGACAGACAGACAGACGATTATATAGATAGATAGATAGATAGATAGATAGATAGACAGACAGACAGACAGACAGACAGACAGACAGACAGACGATTAGATAGATAGATAGATAGATAGATAGATAGATAGATAGATAGATAGATAGATAGATAGATAGATAGATAGATAGATAGATAGATAGATAGATAGATAGATAGATAGATAGATAGATAGATAGATAGATAGATAGATAGATAGATAGATAGATAGATTATCGATGCCTTGAAATGACAAAATTCACTTTTTGTTTCCGATTATTGTTTAAAGTCTCAGTTGTTTGGGTATTGATCAACTCATAATATACCTGTAAGGCTAAACCAAGTACATACTGTATCTCTTCAAGAGCATATAAATCAAACCTTTAATGTGCTGCATCTACAACAGATGTCTACTGATCAGCTAGAAAGGAAGTTACATCACTGAGCAAGGCAAGGAAGTGTTTAACCCACACCAATCCATCCGAGATGAAGCAGCTGTGCTGTGATAGACATCTAACCATGCAACATCTAACCACATCTAACCAAAACCGCAGTTTGTCCATGCATGATAGTCAAATCTACTGCTGAAAATGATGCAACTGGTCTGGTAAGAGCTATATTTTTCAACAGAATAACACTCCACGCTGTTTCTTAAACAGACATACAGTAAAACATATGTAATGTAATTATTTCACTCTATGTTAAGTGCTTCAGAATAATTCACAAAGAATGGTTAATAAAAGGTAGGATTGCTGAAATGTGCTTTCGTGATGCCTGTTTCAGCAAAATTTAAGTAATTGCTAATTCAATTCAATTGTATTGCCAACATTTCTCAGTGGAATCTTAATTACTGTTCTTTTGCCATAAAACAGATGGGAAGAGGTATTGTGTTCATGTTATTACCCAGTGGATAGTTACAACTTGATTTATGGACCACTGTCAGTATTTCTGAAGCAATTTATCTCAGGTGAGCATAACAATGGTTATCCCTTTGATATTATGAATCCTAAATGTTTCCAAAAATATGATATATGAGTAGAACATATGATCTGCCTCTTAAAAATATGATATACCTTCATTATTTAATCAGCTGAATTTACAGTGCTATTTAGCAGGATAGGTTTCATCATAAATGCAAGATAAAACACGTCAGGGAGAAAAGCATCATACTATAAAGCTGCAGAGTTCACTATCATTTTTGGATTGACCAAATAATGCTGATGACCTTCATTTATTTTTTTATTTTTTATTTTTTTATTTTTTATTTTTTTGCTTGTGTAGTAAAAACACTGTAGTATATGTTTGTATATTTAACAGTAAAACTGATATTAACTGAAGATTATTGAGGTAGGAGGCTGGGGATAGTTGTCACACGTGGACATTTTGCAGATGATTGTTTGCTATAGCAGTAGTTTGCATATTGGTTTCAAACACCTCCAACCCCTCTTAAACAATAATTTAGTACATTTTTCCCTTCAAACTAAATTACAATATTAGCATTTAATAATATAATATAATATAATATAATATAATATAATATAATATAATATAATATAATATAATATAATATAATATAATATAATATAATATAATATAATATAATATAATATAATATAATATAATATAAAATTAAATAAAACTTTGCCCTTCAAACAAAAATTCCAATATTAAAATAAACTATTAATAAAGGTAGGTTGTAACAAAAAGGTTGTGGTCTCAGGACAAATGTATTTTATAAATGTAATTATGTTTTATAGGAAATTATTATAAAAAAAGAAGTACATTTTGCCCTTCAAACAAAAAATCCAATATATATATATAAACTATTAATAAAGGTTGTAACAAAAAGGTTGAAGTGTGGTTTTTTATAAATATAATTCATTTTTATAGGAAATAATATATATATATATATATAATATAATTAATATAATATAATATAATATAATATAATATAATATAATATAATATAATATAATATAATATAATATAATATAATATAATATAATATAATATAATATAATATAATATAATATAATTAATATAATATAATATAATTAATGTAATATAATATAATATAATATAATATAATATAATATAATATAATATAATATAATATAATATAATATAATATAATATAATTAATATAATATAATATAATTAATGTAATGTAATATAATATAATATAATATAATATAATATAATATAATATAATTAATGTAATATAATATAATATAATATAATATAATTAATATAATATAATATAATTAATGTAATGTAATATAATATAATATAATATAATATAATATAATATAATATAATTAATATAATATAATATAATATAATTAATGTAATATAATATAATATAATATAATTAATATAATATAATATAATATAATATAATATAATATAATATAATTAATATAATATAATATAATATAATATAATTAATGTAATGTAATGTAATGTAATATAATATAAATAATAGAATAGAATAGAATAGAATAGAATTAATATAATATAATATAATATAATATAATATGATATAATATAATATAATATAATATAATATAATATAATATAATATAATATAATATAATATAATATAATATAATATAATGTTGAGTAGACATTGTGAAAAAGAACGTAGTTTCTCCATTTAATCATCAACAATTTTGTAAATTTTGCCCTTCAAACAAAAAAATTCCAATATTACCTTTTTTTTGTAACAGCTGTATGGTGAATATGTGATCGCACACAAAAAATGACATACTAATATAATAATATAATATAATATAATATAATATAATATAATATAATATAATATAATATAATATAATATAATATAATTAATATAATATAATATAATATAATATAATATAATATAATTATATAATAATATAATATAATATAATATAATAATATAATATAATATAATATAATATAATAATATAATATAATATAATATAATCTTTTTTTTAATTAATATTTTTTTATGTCATTACATTGTTTAGAGCATAATAAACAAATGGAAAAAAACATTTTTGAAAAATGATATTTTATTCATATGTTATGATATGCCCTCTGTAGTTGACAGCAGGACGCAGTTGTTAAAAAAAATATTAAATGACATGAAATTGCATGTATAGGCAAAAACAATGGGATTTATTTTTAATTCACCAATCAATTTTTAGGTTTCAGGGTTTTTTTTTTAAAACAAACTTTATTTAAAGATGATTCTGAACTAAGTTATGAAAGATATAATGAAATGCATTCATATACCATTTTACTTTATTAAATATGTGGGTAAAATGACAATACTTGGATTTTCCCATTCAATACAATGTATTTATTCACTGCATCTCATTTGCATATTAATGTGTTCTTGGTGCAACATGTAATGAAAAAAGAAGTGTAATAATGGGAGGAAAAATTGGCAACATTTTCATAATAATATCTAATATTTCATAGGAATATTGATATGTAATTTATTTCCCTGTTCACTTGTTATGTCTCCAAAATGCCTGATAAACATGATTTAAATCCTGGCGTCCACTACAGTGGTCATTTATGAAATCAATGCCCTGTTTTGTAACAGAAAGTCATATTTTGATTAGAAACCCCATAACATTTTCCTGAGATGTTGATTTATAACAAACAATTTGAAAATGAATCAGATTTAAATTATAATTAAAAAATATGATCATATTTCCATAAGAGTGCTAAACATTAATGTCAGACGTTTTTAAAGACCAAGAAGAAGTTGTTGTCCTGGTGAAACCTCCAAACATTTGGTATCCCTGCAAAGCCCCGAATGTGCTCTTTACAGGACATCCAGACTGTGACATGTGACATGTGACATGTATGATGTCAGAGAAATTCACTAAAATATAATGTCCACTACAGTGGACAAAAGTCTATTCTTGGGTCCCAGGAGGATATAATGTAATATAATATAATAAACAAGCTATCAGTCAGAACTGTTATATCGAATATTCTATTCTTTTCTATTCTATTCTATTCTATTCTATTCTATTCTATTCTATTCTATTCTATTCTATTCTATTCTATTCTATTCTATTCTATTCTAACCTTACGTGTCTGGGAAAGCTGTAGACCTTTTCTCCATTTAATCAGAAGATGGCGCTCGTGACCATTATTAGACTCTTCAGAATTGTAGACCGAAGCTTCGGATCTCATTCACAGGGTTCCAGTAAACTGAGGATTTAAGTGAATACCAGAATTAAACGTAAAATGCGTTGACTATTACTCCTTTTAAATAATATAGCCTAATATATTTGCAATACAGTAAAATATGATAAAGCGAAAGCTAAGGTTTTACTTTTTATTTATTTTGATAGGCTATATTTTAATGCATCAGAAATCAATGTGAAACATAAATGCTTCCTAAATAATCATTTCTAATTCGTTTGTGTAAAAACATTTTCTTTTAATAAAATGTAATAAATATAGGCTACCTATAATATATAATAATATATATACACAAGCACTTTTTAATACAATTAATAACATTAACAAGCAATATTTTATTAGATTGCTAAACAGATCGTTAGTTAAAATGGATAGATGTATTCATATGCTATTAAAGTAGGCCTACATGATCTGTTGTATTTTATTACTCTATATAATTTTAACGGCTTGGTAATGGAAATTATTTACCCTTATTACCCGTTTATTTTATTGTTAAATGAGTCTGAATTAAAAGTCATCCGTTGGAATTGATTTGTCAGCCCCATATGCAGCAGGTGGCCTTACCTGCAACCCAAACCAGCCCTGGAAATACAGAAACCCCGCATCCACAGAGCCGCGCAGATGGGTCACCAGCCAAAATGAGTGCCTCTGCATGATTTATTGCGCCAAAATACCACAGAACTAATCAGCGGACAAACTAATTAATACAAATCTGCATTTTTGCATAAGTAATTAGAGCAACGAAACTCGCAGTGAAATAGGAGATAGGGATTTATTCAGTCGGGAGAGCCATTCAAGCTGAGAGACACTGGTTTGGATTCACTGTTTCAGTCGGAGGAAAGCTCTGTTGGTTCAAGCAGAGGGTGTTAAAGGTCATATAATTAATAAATATCATTGGTATGACCTCAACTTATTGTGTTGTGTTGGGAGGGAGAGGAACATCTTAATGTTAAAGAAAGCTTGAGCGACCTACTTCTGTTCCTTTGGTATCGGTACTTTTTGATTTTTTTTTTGTTTTAATGTAGCATAAGCAGCCTATGTTTTTCAAACACACAACGTGTCAGTAAACACACAAGCTGTAAACATTACTTTGAGATAGTTGTTATGGGCGTGAGACGAACTCAATTAGATTATCAACCCTTAAAGTCATAAAAATGCCTGAAATATATATATATATATATATATATATATATATATATATATATATATATATATATATATATATATATATATATATATATATATATATATATATATATATATATATAACCAAAAAATATTATTTAACTGTAGCTCTTTATTTACTCGTTCCAGTATTAAGCCAGAGCAAATCAGTGCAATGTCTTTCAATGTAATATGACATCATCATGAGCCTGTATATTTTTATATGCCTGTAATTTATAGACTAATATAACACCACATAAAATAAAGAGTGTCAATGTGTGGGACGCTGAAGAAATGAGAAAGGCAGAAGTAAAGCATGAACTAAACATGACACTGAGTTGCTGTCAGTGGTGCTGAAATCACTCTCCTCACATCTCTTGGTTTGCATGGCAACGGTGAGATACACACACGCAAACAGACGGCTTCCTATCGGACCTTTGACCAGCACAAACTTGTCGATTTTTATGAGAAAGATTAGCAGCACTCAGAGCCCCTGAGTGTCCGTGGACAATTCACGGTTACCTGGTTATCAAATGTCTGCGGTGGGCCATTAACAGATGTCGGGAGAGATAAGCACAGATAAGCAAACAATGGAAATGAAATATTTTGCACGCGTGAACAAACAGCATGCGGATATAGCCGAGACGCTCAACTCACACTTAGATAGAACAAAAAGAATTGCACTAGCCTACACTCTAAAAAAAAAAAAAGGTTCTATATGGCACCAAAAAAGGTTCTTGGCTCGTAATCATAGGGGAACCTTTTTTAGTGCTATATAGCACCAATTTTGGTGCTTCAGAGGTTCTTCAGAGGTTCTTCAGAGGTTCTTTGACTAAGGTGCTATCTGAAGAACCGCTGAAGAACCACTGAAGCACCAAAATTGGTGCTATATAGCACTAAAAAAGGTTCCCCTATGATTACGAGCCAAGAACCTTTTTTGGTGCCATATAGAACCTTTTTTTTTAGAGTGTACCCTGAAGAAACAATTCCGTGAAACCTGCAAAAATCGTTAATAGCTATGCTCTTACACTCTACAAAAAAAAGGTTCTATATGGCACCAAAAATGGTTCTTCGTCGTAATCATAGAGGAACCATTTTTGGTGCTATATAGCCCCATATCTTAGCATGTTCTGTATATGGTAGCGGTGCTATATAGCACCTTAGTCAAAGAACCGGTGAAAAACCTCTGAAGAACCACTGAAGCACCAGAATTGGTGCTATATAGCTCTAAAAAAGGTTCCCCTATGATTACGAGCCAAGAACCATTTTTGGTGCCATATAGAACCTTTTTTTTTTTTAGAGTGTATGAAGTTGAGCAAACCTATCATCTGGATATAATGGACATTAAAACTATCCTATCCCAAAACTAAAGTCATTATTTATTTAATGCATGATTAGATCGAAGGTTGTGTTAGACTACTTGTCAGATGTCTTCCTGTTGATATTAAATAATTCCAGAAAAAATGTCTAATTGCGTTTAAATGCCATTGTCTATAGTTATTCCCTCATTTATAAAGCCTACTCGCCTTTTCAACGGTCATCGCGTTGGTCTATCTTTTTTTTTAGGGGGTTGGAAGGGCGACGATATTAAATTGAATAGAAAACAGCAGATTTCGGACGTTGGATCAGGTTAGTGAGCCGTGAAACAGGCTTTTTGTCAGTGCGCGTGCGACTCGCGTGCCGAACGACCAGCGTTGAAAAGAGGGAGACTCATTACCGGGGTCTCGAGCCAGACTTTGCAATTACTGTTTATTCAATAGCACGAGATATCTGTATAAGATTAGCGACAAACAAATCTCCCCGACAAACCACAAAACCGTAAATATTACAACTTTTCCTAATTCGATTGTTTTAGGCTATTTTTAAATAGCCTAGGCAGGACTAACGATAACACAATTATAACAATAATAACAATTTAGGCTTAGGGTTATTTATC
Source organism: Romanogobio albipinnatus (assembly GCA_023566225.1). Classification (NCBI taxonomy): domain Eukaryota; kingdom Metazoa; phylum Chordata; class Actinopteri; order Cypriniformes; family Gobionidae; genus Romanogobio; species Romanogobio albipinnatus. Next base: position 11,821,053 of record CM042243.1, read on the forward strand.
CCATTCTTTTAGACAGCACTGATAATTAGTGACAAAAAACTACTCGGTGATTATGAGCTAATTTATGGACACGCATAAAGAATTGTCCGCATTAAGACAACGGGATGTGGCTAGAGAAAGAGTCGGTCGTGATTGAATGTGTCCCACGCTTGAAAGGGTTAATCCATCCTGCGGGTACAAACAGGTCCACGGAGTCTCTAACTGGCGACAGATGGCCACTTTCTTTCGGCCACAAAGGGACGGAATACGGAGCTCTGGCGAATACAAATGGAAGAGATCACGTGACGCTTGAGGCCGTTTTCCTGACGTAGTCGGCCATATGGCGCGTGCCGGGGGAAGGGGCGGGGCCAGATGCCAATCACGGGCGCAGGGTGGGACTGTAGAGGCAGCCACAGACAGACATCCACTCGCATCTTCCAGCATCAGCAGCACCGCTATATAACCAGAGCATCACATCGGCGCAGCCACATTCAATCCACTTCAATCCGCAGGACTTCCCACACCACGAGGGGCATGAAACTATCATAACAGGACATTCAACAAATCCTAGGTATGTAATGTTTCTCTCTTCTGTATTTCACTCACTTGTGATGAACTATTTAAACTATTAGCTCGAAATCATTCTTATGATGAAGATGATTGCGTTGTTGTAACTGACATTTTAGGTGATGAAGTATAGCCTATACATTGAAACAAGAAGAAAAAAATCAACCCACTATACCTGAAATGTGTTCTTTGTTACTTTAAAGTGGCGAAGAAGTGCCAACCTGCACGGATAAGTTCGTTACACTTTTTCAACCACTTTGAATTGAATTTCTATTGAGGAAAATCTTTCTTTTTAAAAAGGGAAGAATGATGCTGTAACATAAAGTGCTTACATTTTTACTGTACATTTATGAAATGCACTTTCTGTAAAGCTGCTTTGAAACAATGTGTATTGTGAAAAGCGCTATACAAATACATTTGAATTGAATTGAATTGAATAAAGTGCATTCACACACGAAAAGGACTAATAAAATACATTTTACATTTCTAAACTTCTCTCTGATATACGGTACAATATTTGTTGTTAGGAATAAGATTCAAAACAAGTTAGGATATATCTTAAGCAGAAAGGCAATACCAAATTACTTTTGAGAATGTACATTCAAACTAATTTACCCTCTTTAAAAAAAAAAATACGTTTTTTCAATGGTTCAGAGATCCAGCAAAAAAAATTATGTTCTTATAAAGAGCCAGAAAGTAGGCTAGTTTGTGCTTAATACCCATATAAAAAGGCTTCTTATAGTTTTCTTATATACTATAAACCGGGCATCAATTCTAAATTCCTTCATTCTGTATTTCAAAATGTGCTCCAGCAAGGGCTCTCTCTGATTAGGAAACACGGTTACATAATAAAGCTGCATAAAGTATAAGCAGCTATGATTCATCTACAGGTGATGTGTTGTTGCATTTTGGAGGTGCTTAGTGCATTTCACATACTTTAAATGTTGCATGACTCTTTTATAAAATACATCACTGAGAAAAAATATGAATGAATATTTAAAGGCTTTATGTATATCATTTGCAGAGTTCCAACATGACGAAGTCTTACACTGAGGAAAGCATGATGCTGGAGTCTCAAACCAGCACAAACTGGACCGACAAGTGTCACAGCAGCTCCCAAGACGAGCGAGACATGGACAAGACCAACGAGCCCATGCACAAGGACATGGAGGACGACGACGACGACGACGATGATGTGGGACTCAACCGCCTCGAAGATGAGGATGACGAGGAGGAAGAGGAGGAGGAAGAAGACGGAGATGACACCAAGCCGAAAAGACGAGGGCCCAAGAAGAAGAAGATGACAAAGGCACGTCTGCAGAGGTTCAAAATGAGGCGCATGAAGGCGAACGCCCGGGAGAGGAACCGCATGCACGGTCTCAACGATGCGCTCGAGAGCCTGCGCAAAGTTGTGCCGTGCTACTCCAAAACGCAGAAGCTCTCCAAGATCGAAACGCTCCGACTGGCCAAAAACTACATTTGGGCTCTTTCGGAAATCCTGAGGTCGGGCAAGAGCCCGGATTTGATGTCGTTTGTGCAGGCCTTGTGCAAGGGCTTGTCCCAGCCAACGACCAATTTGGTCGCAGGATGCCTCCAGCTGAACCCCAGAACTTTTCTGCCCGAGCAGAGCCAGGAGATGGCCCCTCATATGCAAACAGCAAGTGCTTCCTTTTCCGCTCTTCCCTACTCCTACCAGACGCCCGGTCTTCCCAGCCCTCCGTACGGTACAATGGACAGCTCTCACATCTTTCACGTCAAGCCGCACGCGTACGGGAGCGCACTGGAGCCGTTCTTTGAAACCGCGCTCACAGACTGCACCAGCCCCTCGTTTGACGGACCCCTTAGCCCACCTTTGAGCGTCAACGGGAACTTTTCCTTCAAACACGAGGGTTCTTCGGAATTCGAGAAGAACTACGCCTTTACCATGCACTATCAGGCGGCGGGCTTGGCCGGCGCGCAGGGACACGCGTCTCTTTACGCGGGCTCTACGCAGCGCTGTGATATACCGATGGAGAACATTATGTCGTACGACGGGCACTCTCACCACGAGCGGGTCATGAACGCCCAGCTGAACGCGATATTTCACGACTCGTGATTCTAATGGACATTTGTGAGACTGCTCGACACGGTATTCTGTTATGGCTGATGCAAAAAGAGCAACAACACTATATGCTTAATCTTATGTACGTATTTATTGTTGTTACTGCCTTTAGGAGAAAAGAGAATTCGTTGATTCTCGTTCACCTTATGTATTGTATTCTATAGCGCTTCTACGTTGCGGTCACACACACAGGTGGGAATAGGCGTGACCTTCTTCAGAATGTGTTAATTATCCATGCTACAAAATCACAAGCAATAATTTGGAAACTATGCAATTTTTAATCCAATACTGGGCCAATTATAGAAATGAATAGAGATTGATATATTTTTCAACCTATTACATTTTACTACTTATCTATCCCATACTGAATTATTTTGTTGTGATTTTGTATAGAATTGTTAATTTTTATAAAGTCAAATCCTTGCATCATTCCATGCAACCCCCATGTTGATGTTTTATAAAACTGGTTTATCTCCTGTGTTTATATAAAACAGTACTCATTCTAGTAATAACCAGCAGGCAAGTGCTTAAAAATCTGTAATGTTGCCTTAGCAATGAATTACTGTAAAAATCATGCAGAGTTGCACAAATCCCATCCTCTGAATCCCGTTAATGTCATGTTCAATCAGTGATCCTTTGTGGAATTTCGACTTGCTTGAGTGATGGGGGGGGAAAAATCGGTGTTAGAGTCTCAGTGTTGTACATAAAAGCTTGACTATCACCTTTTAAACTCACCCTGTGTAAAAGCTGATCGAGAGGCCTGTCTTTCTAAGATGGAAAATAAATAATGGACTGAATTAGTCTGCTTAAACTATTTGGGTATTTTCGACTGAAATTTGTATTGGCTGTGACGAAAGAACAAACAACGAAGGTGCGACCAAAAAGGTTGATTTAAAAGTGATTCTTGAGACTGTTGTATGTGTGTATCGGTTCATGATGGAGGTTTAAGAAATAAAACAGATGGTTTTGAATTTAACATTATTACAATCATTTATGTAAAATGCACGCACCACGCCCACCCCTCTAGAATAATGATTTACCTATATATTGTGCTTTTTATTTTATTAACACACATACTTGTTCTAATCTGATTACTAGCAAGAAACACAATAAATGCAGCATAGGTTAAAAAAAAGAGAAAATCTGTTAGATATATTTGAGACTATTCATATAAAATCTCAAGGTCATGTGAATGTATACCCTTGAATATTATCAAACATCATATTCTGCCCTACAGGATGTCGGTAGGCTTTAACATAAACTTAAAATGCTGTATCGATTTGCTCCTTTAATGCGCAATAAGGGTGTTTCTTACCTGAATGCATAGCCTGCAGCCAAAATAAATATTAAACCAGCACGATATAAATGCACCTCCAAAATTGTGACATCACCCAGGTTTATTTAAAACCAGATAGGGGTAAAAGTCTCGTCAAAATGGGAGCACATTAGTGGCATCCCGCGTAAAAAGCATTCAAATCGGCGGAGAGTTTAATCATCGCCTTTACGCAGATATTCACATTCGTGTAGAAGAGGTTTTCATCTACAAAACATATTTGAAACTTCTACAGTATGTCTAAATACTTCACATCATACATCAGTGTAAATTAATTTGTCCTCGAGTCGTCTAATCCACAACTTTTCGTCCCTGTCGTGCAAACAAAATCTCCTTAAAATATATTTGTGTTTTATTTGAAGATCAGAAAGCATTTGTCCATTATTAAACGAAGTCAAGTTGTCACTCACGCGAAATATAGATTACAATGAAGACAAGAAAGTAGCTATAAAAGGGAGTTATTAAAATACCCACAAAAATACATCTTATGCCGATGAGGATGAAATTGTTTACAGATAAAACTAAAATAAAATATAAAATCCTGTGAATTCCTGTAAAATAGGCACGTGCGCTGGGTGAAAGATTTTTGAAGGCTGTAGAACAATATGGAAATCACGACTAACGTTCTTCTTTTAAATTTTTTTTAATTCATACGACTTTAACATTGAGACTGTTGCATAGACAAAATATTTATAAAATCAGATGGCACAGAAAGAGAAACGTCCACTGGGACTCAGAAGCTTTGGCTACATCCAGGAACTGTCCAAGGTGCTGCCTGAGGAAGACTTTTCCACACCCGTTCACCTAGTATGATGGCTAATTGTTTAGCACACCAAAATAATCCAGGCCTCTAGTCATTCAATATATGGAAAGAAATTCAGGCGTTCATGTCTGTGGCAGATTTGTTGGCATTAAACAATGTTAAGCTACTGAGAAGTGCCATTAATGTCTGACAAAATGAAAAGATTTTTGTTCACTTCTCTATTGCAAGCCGTCGTTTATTTTCAACAAACGAACTAATATCCATTTGCAGTGCAGTTTAAGATCACTAATAACGAACGCAATAAAGACTTTTGACGTTTAAGTATGTAGGGAAATGTTCAAATATAAGCTATTCATGAATAGCAGGCTCATGTTTTCTAACTCTTTTTACTTATTAGTATATTGTTTTACTTTTCAAGTAGCTTTTCCAATAGTGAATATTATCCTTTTCATTGTCTAGTAGGCTAACTATTCATAACATTTTGTTACTAACATTAATACATGTTAATACGGCTTATTTCATATTACTACACATTTTGGAATGATTTGTTGAAATAGTATTAATAGACCATGTGTGTGAGGGCACCGCGCGTGTCCGGCGGGCGGGCGCGCGCGCTCTAGAGGTGAATGGAGACGAGGAACTTCCTGGACGACTGGGAGCGCGCCCGAGCCGGTAAATTAGTACACAAAGGCGAGTTTGCCCCGCACACATTCAAATTATGTTCGAATCCCCGTGTAAATCGATAAACGTCCTCAACGCGTGGTCGGAGAGTCAGGAAGAGTTGCGCGAGACGCAACCGGCGTCTCCTCCTCGCGGGACGGGAAAGCGAGTTAAGATAAAAAAGAAAAAGCGAAAAGAGCAGCAAAGCGAGAAACGCTCCGTCTCGGCCCCTCAGTTGTGCACCGATGACGACGATCAGGAGCGAAAAGAAACGAAATATAGGCCGGACGAACCGATTGTGAGAGGAATCTTCCAAATCGGGAAAAAGAGCCACGACGTGGTTCTCACGGCAACGCGGGTAACATGGACGCCCATTCAACCCGAAACCCCTACAGGTGAGCAGCGCTTAGCTGTGTTTGCCTCCGTTTCCATGGTGATTGTACGCTACTCGTGTTTACTTCCTGTGTGTCTCGAGCTCAAAGTCATATTAGCAAGCAGTTTATTATTTATCGTGTTTATCTCGACGAGAGCACGACACAGAGAAAACATTCGTAAAGACTGTGTTTTTATGAACGTTTAGAATGAATCATTTGCGCTCTCTCTCCTAATTTGGTTATTTATTGCTATGTTTATGTTGTACATTAATACAAACACGTGATGCACAATTACAATGCAATTACGCAAGCTCACACATCAAGAAAGTGGCATTTTTTTTAGAAATATATGGATTCTTCCACCAAACACACATTTGTCACTATGCACGCACAACAAAGTGACCTGACCTCGTCCGTTGCTTTAATGACACACGTTTGCCTTTGAGGTCATTTGATCCAAGTAAATGTTCCAGATATAAGTAGCTTATGAGAATCACACAAATTATCACATATATTTTAAAAGGCATTTATGATTTATGCATTTGGCAGACACTTTTATGCTAAATGACTTACATTTGATCATATAATGCATTCATAATTGGCATTGCTTTATTGTTTGAGCTACTGGAATTGCTTACGATTTCCCGGTTTGTTCAAGGCGATTAAATCCATAGTTTTTCAATAACTATCTATCTCCGGTTTCACAAACTTAAGCCTAGTCCCAGACTAATGCATGTTTGAGCTGTTTTAACTGAAACCAACGTGTTATGATATTATCTTTAAATATATATATATATATATATATATATATATATATATATATATATATATATATATATATATATATATATATATAAATAAAAGTCCCCTTGTTGCAAAATTAAACAAGTCCACTATAGCAAAAAAATCCCATTTAAATGCGTTTTTAAGCTTTTCACAAATATTGTGCTGCTCCATCAGTATTCAATAAAAGAACATATTTTTGATTGTTGTAAACATCAGAACCAAAAATAAGCATATTGTGGGCGGACCTTTAGCTCTGTTGTACCCTACTGTAATAATTACACAAGCAAAATGGGCTACAACAATATAGCAGTCCAAATAAAGGGGGGAAAAGGGGGTAATGTCAGTTCTGCCAGAAACTCATGTGTAACAGCTGTGTTGGTAATGGACTCCGGGTGACTGTTGTGACCACCTAAAGTAGGGCATCTGTCAGTCTTGTGGACAGTTAGCAAATGTCCAAGTAAATGATACTCAAAACTACCATCTGCATCATTACACTAAGAAGATAACCATATGACTTTTTAGGAGGATTTGATTTTCATATCAGATATCAGTGAAATCCTAGGCATGTGTAGATTTTCTCTTTGGGTATTATTTCTCCCAAAAATGAAAATTCTATCATTAATTACTCACCCTCATGTTGTTCCAAAAAGTTTTCTTCCTCTTCAGAACACAAATGAAGATCTTTTTGATGAAATCTGTGCGCTTTCTGTCCCTCCATTGAAAGCCATGCAACTGACACTTTGACGCTTCAATAAGTTCATAAAGAGCCTCATTGGTTCTTGCAGAAGCTCAAACGTAATTTGTAACACGAGAATGAACCTCATTGGTTCGTGCTGAAGCTCAAACGTGATGCGTAACACGAGAATGAACCTCATTGGTTCTTGAGGAAGCTCAAACGTGATGCGTAACACGAGAATGAACCTCATTGGTTCTTGAGGAAGCTCAAACGTGATGCGTAACACGAGAATGAACCTCATTGGTTCTTGAGGAAGCTCAAACGTGATGCGTAACACGAGAATGAACCTCATTGGTTCTTGCAGAAGCTCAAACGTAATTTGTAACACGAGAATGAACCTCATTGGTTCGTGCTGAAGCTCAAACGTGATGCGTCACACGAGAATGAACCTCATTGGTTCTTGAGGAAGCTCAAACGTGATGCGTAACACGAGAATGAACCTCATTGGTTCTTGAGGAAGCTCAAACGTGATGCGTAACACGAGAATGAACCTCATTGGTTCTTGAGGAAGCTCAAATGTGCTGCATAACACGAGAATGAACCTCATTGGTTCTTGAGGAAGCTCAAATGTGATGCGTAACACGAGAATGAACCTCATTGGTTCTTGAGGAAGCTCAAACGTGATGCGTAACACGAGAATTAACCTCATTGGTTCTTGAGGAAGCTCAAACGTGATGCGTAACACGAGAATTAACCTCATTGGTTCTTGAGGAAGCTCAAACGTGATGCGTAACACGAGAATGAACCTCATTGGTTCTTGCTGAAGCTCAAACGTGATGCGTAACACAAGAATGAACCTCATTGGTTCTTGCTGAAACTCAAACGTGATGTGTAACACGAGAATTAACCTCATTGGTTCTTGAGGAAGCTCAAACGTGATGTGTAACACAAGAATGAACCTCATTGGTTCTTGAGGAAGCTCAAACGTGATGCGTAACACAAGAATTAACCTCATTGGTTCTTGCAGAAGCTCAAACGTGATGCGTAACACAAGAATGAACCTCATTGGTTCTTGAGGAAGCTCAAACGTGCTGCGCAACACAAGAATTAACCTCATTGGTTCTTGAGGAAGCTCAAACGTGATGCGTAACACGAGAATTAACCTCATTGGTTCTTGAGGAAGCTCAAACGTGATGCGTAACACGAGAATGAACCTCATTGGTTCTTGCTGAAGCTCAAACGTGATGCGTAACACAAGAATGAACCTCATTGGTTCTTGAGGAAGCTCAAACGTGCTGCGCAACACAAGAATTAACCTCATTGGTTCTTGAGGAAGCTCAAACGTGATGCGTAACACGAGAATTAACCTCATTGGTTCTTGAGGAAGCTCAAACGTGATGCGTAACACGAGAATGAACCTCATTGGTTCTTGCTGAAGCTCAAACGTGATGCGTAACACAAGAATGAACCTCATTGGTTCTTGCTGAAACTCAAACGTGATGTGTAACACGAGAATTAACCTCATTGGTTCTTGAGGAAGCTCAAACGTGATGTGTAACACAAGAATGAACCTCATTGGTTCTTGAGGAAGCTCAAACGTGATGCGTAACACAAGAATTAACCTCATTGGTTCTTGCAGAAGCTCAAACGTGATGCGTAACACAAGAATGAACCTCATTGGTTCTTGCAGAAGCTCAAACGTGATGCGTAACACAAGAATGAACCTCATTGGTTCTTGCTGAAGCTCAAACGTGATGCGTAACACAAGAATTAACCTCATTGGTTCTTGCTGAAACTCAAACGTGATGCGTAACACGAGAATGAACCTCATTGGTTCTTGAGGAAGCTCAAACGTGATGTGTAACACAAGAATGAACCTCATTGGTTCTTGCTGAAGCTCAAACGTGATGCGTAACACAAGAATTAACCTCATTGGTTCTTGCTGAAACTCAAACGTGATGCGTAACACGAGAATGAACCTCATTGGTTCTTGAGGAAGCTCAAACGTGTTGCGTAACACGAGAATGAACCTCATTGGTTCTTGATGAAGCTCAAACGTGATGCGTAACACGAGAATGAACCTAATTGGTTCTCGCACGTCAAGTGAACATGCTTGAGCTTCCGTTTACCACATCTGATGTGTGATTTGATGAATGTTTATATGTGATTAAAAGCCTAAAATCAATTTGGTCATCATTTAAAGTGATTGTGTCTCTTCAGAAAATTTGGGCTAAAACGCTCAATTCATGTGGATTCATTGTACGATCTCTTTATGAACTTTTTGAAGCATATCTAGCATAAAGTGCACAAATGCATATGATTTTTCATTTCCATCATTGAGGCATTCATTAAAAAAAGCCCTCCGAATTTGCTCTTAGAGAGCGGGCTCCTGATTTACGCTGTTTCATTGATCAGGAAGCAAAACCACATGGGGAAAATGAAACTATTTTGAAACACGCCTAGCAGTTTGAAGCTGAGGCATGTACTTCCTGTCTTTGGCTGTTGTTTTGTGCAGGCACTTTAAAGCCTGAGCGCTGCCGAGTGCAAGAGAGACTTTCAGTCAACGTAAGCTTTATAGACAGTACTTTTCATCTGTGATCCAAGCTAATGTTATTAGGCCAGAGCTCTCATTACACAGAAAGCATTCATCGAATAACCCCCTATGGCCTTTACCAAATGTTCTCTTGAAAATGCCAAAAAATGACAGCGAGATCTCGATATACTGGGGTTCTCTATTTGAAGCTCATGTGCTTTTTTTCCGCCGAGGGATAACAGATCAGAATATTGCCCCTGATCCCTCAATACAGACGACTGAGAGAGATTGGAGGACATTAACCAGCAGACAAACACAATATCAAATTACATGATTGCAATGTGGCATTTCAGTGCTTGTTTCTATGACAACACTGTGTGTTGGATTTCAGTGATGATTTGATACCTCTGTTTACCTCTCCCGTTGCTTAATTTCTGATTATGCATTTTATTTGCGTTGTCATATGCTTTAGACCTACAAAACAAAAAACGATGGTGATATACACAGTTCCCCCAAAAATATTAGAAATCAGAAATGTTTGTTGAGCAGTAAATCAGCATATTAGAATGATTTCTGAAGACTGGAGTAATGATGCTGAAAATGTAGCTTTGCCATCACGGGGATGAATTACATTTTAACATATTTTAAAATAGGCATTTCTTTTCAATTGTAATAATATTTCACAATATTACTGTTTTACTGAGCAAATAAATGCAACCTTGGTGAGCATAAAAGACTAAATGTTGCAAGATCTCACTCTGATGTTACTTTTTTCGTCTTCCTTGGAACACAAAATAGATTTTTTTGGACAATATTCTGACTTTTCCATATAATCAAACCAAGAGGACCAGAGCGATCAAGCTTCAAAATGATCAAAAAAGCACCATACACTCTTAAAAAGAAAGGTTCTTGTCGGTGGTGATAGCCTCGTGGGCAGTGCGCCGACATATAGCACTGTTGCACTTTGGGCGAACTGAGTTGGAGTCCTGGCTCGGGGACCTTTCCTGATCCCGTCCCCCTCTCTCTGTCACACTTTGCTTACTGTCCTATCATGATCAAGGCAAAAAAACCCACCAAAAATAAATCTTTAAAAAAGGGGTTCTTTATTTGGATTGATGGCTGCATGAAGAACCTTTCACATCCATGGTCACAAAAGGTTCTTTATAGTGGAAAAAATATTATTATTATGTTCTTCACACTAAGAAAAACATGGTTCTTCAGTGAAATTATTTAAAGGTGCACTATGTAACTTTTCCATCCACTAGAGATCGCCTATTCAAAACAAAGGCGTAGTTTGATGACGGCACGTTTGAGCGCAGAATCTTGGGACATGTGTTCTTCACCTCACAGCCGGTGGAAAAGAATCGGGATAGGACCCGGGCAGAAATCATGTTCATGGATGCAGTTATTAACGTTACTGTAGTATGAAGCAGAGCAGGAGCTGAGCAAGGCCACACAAACGCCTCGCGAGCAGCGGGACTTTTATTATGCCACAGTCGCCGGCGCCACTTCCGCTTTTCTGGTCATGAGTATGAGGTAACACAGCTCTGTTTATCATATTAGATACATCTGAGTGTGTTGAAAATGAAGTTATGACATTACTCTGTGCTTTCGCTCGGCGGCTGCTATGACACTTGTTGCACACTGCAGTGAGAGTAAAGCGTTTCTGCAAAAATAAACTGGAAACCGAGGGTAACGCAGATATGACGCCATTGACGTCCCGGTTCCTTGGTTAAAATAGCAATTTTCTCACTATTAACAAATAGTTGGAAACATTTGGGTTATTGTAAGTAGACAACTGAACAAAATATATAACACCTAGTGTGTTTTTGGATATTTTACTGAAAAATGTTTACATAGTGCAGCTTTAAGGAACCCAATGGTCCATGTTCTGATTTTGCCAAGTTAGACCTGTTCCTGGGTCAACATATTTTGTTGATCCTGGAACAACATTCCTGTCTGAATATTTAGTCCTAGCCCCTTCCCTATCCCTAACCCTACCCATAAGTTATCTCTAAAATCAGAGGGAAATGATTGGTGAATAACACTGGTGTAGAATTACCTAACCCTGCTTGAAATCCTAAACTTGACATAAACTGTAAATTTGACCCTCAAATCTGATTGGTTGAATGGAATGTTAATCCAGGAACATGTTGTACTTGGCGAAATCAGGTTCTGCCAAAACGGTTCTTCTATTGCAAAAAAAAAACCTTTTTGGAACCTTTATTTTAAAGAGTGCAAAATAAAAGTAGTCCATAAGACTCATGTGCTACCGTATATTCCAAGTATTTTGAAGTTTTTGTTTGATGAACAACTGAAAATGTAGTAATTATTCACTGACAATCTTGCCCTTCATTATAACTTTAATTCAAATATGGCATCATTAGGTTTGTCCTTAAGTACTTTTGCAACACTTCTTTGTCATTTGTTAGAACAAAATCATATAGGTTTGGAGCGACACGAGGGTGAGTAAATGATGACAGAAGTTTCATTTTTGTGTGAACTATCCCTTTAAGACAGCTCTAGCCATGGCTGACAACAGGACTAACTGTAAATAATATATAGAGTTTCTTTTTTTAGAGGTCAGCGCTATTTATACTGTATGTTTTTAAAACACCGCTCACGAGGCATCACCTACAGCCTAATCATGAGTAAACATGCCAGTTAGCTCACCTTTTAAAAATGAAAGTAGAGCCCGCTGAATTGGCCTCATATTCAACCGCAATCACAGAAGCGCACAGGAGACCGGGATTGTTTGCCAAAGGGATCTGGGTTTGACTTTTTGAACCCTGAATTTGCTTAGCATTGGCCTTGGCTTTACTTCAGTTTGTCTGTTGAGCGTACAACCACTGTGATTTGATGTGGGTGCCAGAGCAGTTCACGCCTCCAGTCCACGCAGTTCATTTAGATCACTCTGGTTCACTCTATTACCTCTGGCTCTGCAAACGTATAAAAGCAAAGCTCATGGGACAGAGATTGCAAATGTGTGCTTTTATTTATTTATTTATTTTTTAATCATAAAACTGGATACAGAAGGAAACAGTTTAGGAAGACGATGCATGTTGCTGAAAAGCACCTAAAATGTTTGCACTCAACTTAATCCACTACTTAAATGATGACTTGGAGATGAAACTGTCCACCTTGTAGAGAATCAACAGTAGAGAATCAAATTACTTTATAGAGTATATCCTGAATACATGCTCACTTATCTCTGAGTAGAGGGAGTAATACATTAGATGAGAGATGCACAAAGCCATTCTTCTATATGCGTTTTAAAATGATTTTGCTTCAGATCATATCCTAAAATATTGACTTCTCAGCTTTTGTGTCATCGATCACTTTAGCCATTTATATGAGCGCTGAACTGAACGAGCATGTCATGCGTGCAAACGCTAGATGGTTTACCATACACAAGCTGTGGTAGTATTAGATCTTTGAAAATGACCTGTTTTTCCCAGAACTCTGAGGACTTTGGTTGACCATTGCGGTCAGCATGGAGCATCTGCCCCAGTGTGGCTCTCTGGAACTGGACTGACTGGCTCAGCCTCAGATTTCTAAGGCTAATTGCACCGCTGAGGTTATCTGATCCCATTTCACAGTACCGAGGGACAGAAGGGGGACATTTTTTAGTCAAGACACATTCTCTGTCCTCCGCATGGAAAAATGCAGTGCAGAAACAAGCGTTCAGCAGTGTCACATCAGTCAACATCAGTGCTAAATAACTGTATACTCTCCGATAAGCATCAATCAACATACAAAAAACATGTTCTGCAACTCTAGATACAACAATTAATTTAGTAATTTAGCCACATTAATGAAGTTATGTTATTTATTTAAGCCATCCAGTCTTACAGATCACATTTTCTCCCCTTCATATCCTCAAAGTATTTTGGCTGGGAGCATAATGACAAGTAGGTGATGTTAATTGTTTATTTCTAGAGCCTGTTTAAAAATAATGAGCAGAACATCATTAGCATCAATAATGAGTCATTATGCTGAGACATGCTCAGCTCTTCTACTAACACCTGAGACTCGGAGTAGGAGCCTCTGGTAACAGACCCACAGAGAGAGCCGTACGCAATTTCAAAAGTGTATGACAGCATAAGAACAGTTTTGCATCGCATGAAATGCCTCGTGCCATACACCTGAGTTAATCTGCAGTGTTTTCACCGGGACAATTTAAGCACAAGAACGTTTATTAAAATAAAAGGATGGCAAGACAAGGCAAAAACATCCAAGCAAAAAATTAAAAATCTATCTTCATTTACTTACACTTACTATGTTGTTCCAAACGTGTATGATTTTCATTATTCTGCAAAACATAAAAGAAAATATTTTAAAGAATGTTGGAGTTCAACAGTGGTGTAAAGTATTTGAGTAAATGTAATTAGTTACTGTACTTAAGTATCTTTTTGGCTACTTTGTAGTACTGAGTATCAAAGATATTAGCAACTTTTACTCTCTACTTGACTACACTTTTGAACAAGTAAATGTACTTTTTACTCCAATACATTTGTGTTGGGTAATAATTACATTTTGCATGGCACCTAACTTTTTCTGCAGCAATTTGTTTCTGCTCTAAAGAAGCGATATCACCATCTAAGGGCATTGAAGGTACTATGTCTTGTGCGTTTTGCCTTTACTCACCCAAACATGTCAACATGGCTACTTTACATGAATGCGAGTGCATTAGCAGGTAGTTGATGAATCGCAAGTCTTTGATTTATGAGATAAGGTCCTGACTGCAGTAGGTGATGAGGCTGAAACCAGCACATCCAGTGCAAGAAGGCTTTGACTATTTAAATTTACTTTACATTACATTATTTTATTTATCCACTATACCTTTTTGAAGGATATTGGTTTACTTATGGCCTTTTTGTGCACTTGAGTTTAACTGAGACTTGAGAGTTTGTAGATGTTTAAGAGACTTGATTTATTGCAGTATTGAGGGGTTCAGTTTTATTTTGATCGTACAAATCAATTGTTTCTTATTTTCACTGGTATGTCTCAAGGTGTCGAGGACTAGTGCATTGTTGAGCCTATATTTAGTATGAGTATAAGTACTGTTAAAATCAGATACTTTAAGACTTTTACTCAAGTTGTATTGGAATTGGTGACTTGTAACTTGTAAGGGAGTCATTTTCGCTGTAAGGAATCTGTACTTTTACTCAAGTATGGTTTTCAGGTACTCTTTACACCCAGTCCCGCCGCTGACCGTTTTGATGCCCTAAGCGATCACTTTATGATGTCCCCGGTGGCGGCGGTCGCAAATTTGTAGGGATGGGGTAGAGAGAGCATTTTCTTGTGGTGCCCCCCTGAGCACTTGGTGCCCTACGCACAGCGCGTGGTGGGAGCGGCACTGTTTACACCTCTGGAGTCCAAACATCACTGGACCCCATAAACGAGACGAGACAAGACAAAAACATCCAAGCAAAATATAAAAAATCTATATTCCTTTAATTACACGTAAGTTGTTCCAAACTAGTATGACTTTCATTATTCTGCCAAACATAAAATAAAATATTTAAAAGAATGTTGGAGTCCAAACAACACTGGACCCCATAAATGAGATGAGACAAAATTAAACGAATCAAAATGAAACGAGACGAAACAAGACAAGACAAGACAAGACAAAAACATCAAATCAAAACAATTAAAATCTATCTTCATTTACTTACACTTATGTTGTTTCCAAACTTGTATGAACTTCATTATTCTGCAAAACATAAAAGAAAATAGTTTAAAAATGTTGGAGTCCAAACAACACTGGACCCCATGAACGAGACAAAAGGAAACAAAACAAAACAAACATATAAGAGAATATTTTAAAGATATTGGAGTCCAAACAACACTGGACCCCATAAATGAGATGAGACAAAATGAAACGAAATGAAACAAAACAAGACAAGAAAACACAAGACAATACAAAAACGAAACAAAACAAAACAAACATAGAAGATAATATTTTAAAGAATGTTGGAGTCCAAACAACACTGGACCCCATAAATGAGATGAGACAAAATTAAACGAAATGAAACAAAACAAAACAAGAAAAGAAAACACAAGACAATACAAAAACATCAAATCAAAACAATTAAAATCTATCTTCATTTACTTACACTTATGTTGTTTCCAAACTTGTATGAACTTCATTATTCTGCAAAACATAAAAGAGAATATTTTAAAGAATGTTGGAATCCAAACAACACTGGACCCCATAAACGAGACAAAAGGAAACAAGACGAAACAAAACAAAACAAAACAAAAGAAAACAAACATAAAAGAGAATATTTTAAAGAATGTTGGAGTCCAAACAACACTGGACCCCATAAACGAGACAAAAGGAAACAAGACGAAACAAAACAAAACAAAACAAAAGAAAACAAACATAAAAGAGAATATTTTAAAGAATGTTGGAATCCAAACAACACTGGATCCTATAAATGAGACGAAACAAAAAACAAATAAAAAATAAAATGGAAAAAGTTCTAGTGGTGAGTCCTCTTATTAGTAGCTGAAGGCATAATTTAGCCAAAATATATTACATTTAATTAACAAACATGCAAGGAGCAAGAGATGTGTACAATTATGAAAATCTGCATGCACAGAGTATATGTGGGCTGACCAAAACCAAAAATTATACAGTAATATGCAGTTTTTTAGTTTTATAGATTCTTTAAAATGCAATTGAGCAAACAGATTGTCTTGTGCACGCCAATCAGCTGGCATATGTACCGAACACAGTCAAAGTTCAAGTGTGTGACCCCTCTGTACTGCAATAGGGATATACAGTGTCACAGTCTAATTGCACACAGGGAACAAACAGACGCTGCCTCCTTTGTTTGCATCCTGGGGGCTTGAATACGGCAATATAAAAATGTAAATATTGGGTTTTGGTGTGTGGGTCTGGGCACACAGGCTTCCACAGGCACAGGTGGAAAATATGCTCTCGGACACCATGCTGGGAACCACATGGCCCCACACAACATGGGGGCAAAGAGTGGCTTGCTGACCTGGCACGGGCTTTCCGCAGTTGGACCCCTTTCAAACCACGGTATTAGTTTCATCTGCGAGAGCGCTGCACGCATCAACAACGAGTAGGGAGAAGATGAGACAAAGAGACCCTCTGACAGACCGAACCCTGTGAATGCAGGTGAAGATTTAAAAGACATTCATGATATTTAGTATATTGAGAAATAACTAGATTGAAGGAGTGGTGCTTACCTGTAAAAAAAACTTGATACTAGGGTGTTGTAAACAAGTAAGGGATAATCCACAGCTAGCCATGCATTAAAGGATTTTAATGCACGATATAGTGGCGAAGAACCACCCGACGCGAAGCAGAAGTCTTCCAAGTCTCTCCAAGTCTTATATTTCGTCTTGTGCCTGGGCCCATTTCTCAAAATTGCCATATGCACTGTACAAATGAAACAATATGCAAAAATCATCCATTATTCATTCATTTCGAACTGTAATCAAACTGACTGGAACTACTTGTGCATTAAATGGTTTTACTGCACACCTTCCAAACAATCAGAATCGAGTATTTAAACAGACCAAGGTATAAGTCTTAAAGGGTTAGTTCACCCAAAAATGAAAATTCTGTCATTAATTACTTACCCTCATGTCGTTGGACACCCGTAAGACCTCCTTTCATCTTCGGAACACAAATGAAGATATTTTAGTTGAAATCCGATGGCTCAGAAAGGCCTTCATTGGCACAATGCACTGCACACTCTCAAGACATATAAAAGGTACTAAAAGACGTCGTTACAAAGTCCATCTCACTACAGTGGTTCTACAATAACTTTATGAAGCGACGAGAATAGTTTTTGTGTGCAAAAAAACCCCTAAATAACGGCTTATATAGTGATGACCGATTTCAAAACACGGCATCATTAAGCTTCGAAGCGTTGTGAATCAGTGAGTCGAATCATGATTCGGATCGTGTGTCAAACCGCCAAACTGCTGAAATCACGTGACTTTGGCGATTCAAACCGCTGACTTGCTGATTCATAACGCTTCGAAGCTTCATGATGCCGTGTTTTGAAATTGGTCATCACTATGTAAGTCGTTATTTAGTTGTTGTTTTTTGCGCACAAAAACTATTCTTGTCGCTTTACGGGTGTCGAACAACATGAAGTAATTAATGACAGAATTTTCATTTTTGGGTGAACTGACCCTTTCATATGTTATGCAGTGTTGCTTAAGTACATTTTTAGATATTTTTACTCCAAAAAATCTCTTGTTGACATTTTTACAGAGTGTCATATGCCTATACTGGCAAGACTATCTAGAGATGTCTTGGGTCCCTCCTTCAATGCAAGATTTTCTTGGCCATTTTATTGTCTACCTTGCAACAATTGTTAGTCTAATCACTTCTCCTCAACTGGCTGCAGGTTTAATTTATTTCTGAATCACACACAGTACACGATTATAGTTGATTTTGAAGTTTACAGTTTTAAGGTTTTGTTCAAATCACTAATCTTAAATATGAGCAATGCTAAAGGTGATGCTTCAAGCACCACTAATAAAATCAATGCATATTCATTCGACAACATGCAAATTGAAATCCCACTGTAACAAAGTCTAGCAGCTCAAATCATTCCCGGTGTAGAATTGATTCTTTTTGTCCATACATTAGTTGCATGATGACATGACGTCGGGCCCCCTGCGTCTCGCCTTTGCCGGAGCGCTGCTGAGAGGAAGCTTGTATCCATCTGGAAGCAATAAAGTTTTCTAGAAGAGTGCACAGTTTTATTTAATCTCCCAGTGTCTTACTGTGCCTCAAATGAAGGGCTGTTCCCATCTTGTCATCTGAAATCAGCCTCATGTGCGCCAGAATATGACACTTGCCACGCTGGGGGCCACATTCTCGTTGTTCCCTGCTTTGTTTTCTGCTCTCTGGATATCCGCCTTGTGAGGTTCAACAGAATTGGTATTTTCAACTAATTAATTAATTTCCTAGCATGCAAAACAGCAACTTCTAACATAAAGAGCTAATTTAAATTATTTTTTAAATAATTGTTCTTATAAGTAATGACACACAGTGCACAGTATATATATATATATATATATATATATATATATATATATATATATATATATATATATATATATATATATATATATATATATATATATATATATATATATATATATATATATATATATATATATATATATATATCATATATATATATATACAGGTCCTTCTCAATAAATTAGCATATTGTGATAAAGTTCATTATTTTCCATAATGTAATGATAAAAATTAAACTTTCATATATTTTATATTCATTGCACACCAACTGAAATATTTCAGGTCTTTTATTGTTTTAATACTGATGATTTTGGCATACAGTCTCAATAAATTAGCATATCATGAAAAGGTTCTCTAAACGAGCTATTAACCTAATCATCTGAATCAAAATTACACCTGCAAAAGATTCCTGAGGCTTTTAAAAACTCCCAGCCTGGTTCATTACTCAAAACCGCAATCATGGGTAAGACTGCCGACCTGACTGCTGTCCAGAAGGCCATCATTGACACCCTCAAGCAAGAGGGTAAGACACAGAAAGACATTTCTGAACGAATAGGCTGTTCCCAGAGTGCTGTATCAAGGCATCTCAGTGGGAAGTCTGTGGGAAGGGAAAAGTGTGGCAAAAAACGCTGCACAACGAGAAGAGGTGACCGGACCCTGAGGAAGATTGTGGAGAAGGACTGATTCCAGACCTTGGGGGACCTGCGGAAGCAGTGGACTGAGTCTGGAGTAGTGGAGTAGAAACATCCAGAGCCACCGTGCACAGGCGTGTGAAGGAAATGGGCTACAGGTGCCGCATTCCCCAGGTCAAGCCACTTTTGACCCAGAAACAACGGCAGAAGCGCCTGACCTGGACAACAGAGAAGCAGCACTGGACTGTTGCTCAGCGGTCCAAAGTACTTTTTCCGGATGAAAGCAAATTTTGTATGTCATTCAGAAATCAAGGTGTCAGAGTCTGGAGGAAGACTGGGGAGAAGGAAATGCCAAAATGCCTGAAGTCCAGTGTCAAGTACCCACAGTCAGTGATGGTCTGGGGTGCCATGTCAGCTGCTGGTGTTGGTCCACTGTGTTTTATCAAGGGCAGGGTCAATGCAGCTAGCTCTCAGGAGATTTTGGAGCACTTCATGCTTCCATCTGCTGAAAAGCTTTATGGAGATGATTTCATTGTTCAGCACGACCTGGCACCTGCTCACAGTGCCAAAACCACTGGTGAATGGTTTACTGACCATGGTATTACTGTGCTCAATTGGCCTGCCAACTCTCCTGACCTAAACCCCATAGAGAATCTGTGGGATATTGTGAAGAGAAAGTTGAGAGACGCAAGACCCAACACTCTGGATGAGCTTAAGGCCGCTATCGAAGCATCCTGGGCCTCCATAACACCTCAGCAGTGCCACAGGCTGATTGCCTCCATGCCACGCCGCATTGAAGCAGTCATTTCTGCAAAAGGATTCCCGACCAAGTATTGAGTGCATAACTGAACATAATTATTTGAAGGTTGACTTTTTTTGTATTAAAAACACTTTTCTTTTATTGGTTGGATGAAATATGCTAATTTATTGAGATAGGAATTTTGGGTTTTCATGAGCTGTATGCCAAAATCATCAGTATTAAAACAATAAAAGACCTGAAATATTTCAGTTGGTGTGCAATGAATCTAAAATTTATGAAAGTTTAATTTTTATCATTACATTATGGAAAATAATGAACTTTATCACAATATGCTAATTTATTGAGAAGGACCTGTATATATCATTGAAGTTATAAATTAAGAATAATAAAGTTAAGCTATAACAGCTTCAACTCTTCTGGAAAGCCTTTCCAGAAGGTCTAGGAGTGTGTTTATGGGAATTTAACTATTCTTCTAGAAGCGTATTTGTGAGGTTAGGCACTGATGTTGGACGAGAAGGCCTGGCTCACAGTCTCCGCTCTAATTCATCTCAAAGGTGTTTTATTGGGTTGAGGTCAGGACTCTGTGCAGGCCAGTCACACCAAACTCGTTCATCCATGTCTTTATGGACCTTGCTTTGTGCACTGGTGCGCAGTCATGTTGGAACCGGAAGGGGCCATCCCCAAACTGTTCCCACAAAGTTGGGAGCATGAAATTATCCAAAATGTCTTGGTATGCTGGAGCATTAAGAGTTCCTTTCACTGGAACTAAGGGGCCAAGTCCAACCCCTGAAAAAAAAAAAAAACACCATAACCCCCCTCCACCAAACTTTACCCTTGACACAATGCAGTCAGGCAAGTACCGTTCTCTGGGCAACCGCCAAACCCAGACTCGTCCATCGGATTGCCAGACAGAGAAGTGTGATTGGTCACTCCAGAGAACACGTCTCCACTGCTCTAGAGTCCAGTGGCAGCATGCTTTACACCACTACATCCAACGCTTTGCATTGCACTTGGTGATGTAAGGCTTGGATGCAGCTGCTCAGCCATGGAAACCCATTCCATGAAGCTCTCTACACACTGTTCTTGAGCTGATCTGAAGGCCAAACAAAGTTTGAAGGTCTGTATCTATTGACTGCACACTGTGCGCATCAGCATGCGCTGACCCAGGTCTGTGATTTTATGTGGCCTAACACTCCGTGGCTGAGTTTCTGTTGTTCCCAATTGTTTCCACTTTGTTATAATACCACTAACAGTTGACCGTACAATATTTAGTAGTGAGGAAAGTTCATGAATGGAGGAAATTTGCACTGGTGGCAACCTATCATGGTACTACGCTTGAATTCACTGAGCTACTGAGAGCGACCCATTCTTTCACAAATGTTTGTAGAAGCGTCGGCATGCCTAAGTGCTTGATTTAATACACCTGTGGCCATGGAAGTGATTGGAACACCTGAATTCAATGATTTGGAGGGGTGTCCCAATACTTTTGGAAAAATAGTGTATATCATATCAACTTGCAACTGACAATATTGACTTTTGCAAACTAATTCACATTTTATTTTAATCAAGTTAAATCAATTTAATTTATACATTACAGATAATTGATATCTTAGGGATGTTTGAGGCAAAACTTTAGGCTAAACATTTTTTAGAAAAAAGCGAGCAAGTGCAACAACTCGTCCTACTACTGCACTGAACTTAATTTCATCAAGCCTGATTTCATGTAATCCAGAAAACATGAATCGACAGGCTGTGATGATAGCATGTGCACGTGTGTGTCAGCGCCGGCTGTGAGCGGTGTCTACACACAGAGACGCATGTAATTGTCAATGAGAGAGATGAGCTCTCCGGAGACGACAGATCCATAGGCAGTCTTCAGGAGGGCTCCGTGTTATATGACCTCGCGTGTTACCAGACGTGTCATATTGATTTGGCCCTTTGCAGCCCCTTTAGACCAATGACCCTGAACATATGGCCCTTCTTATTTGTGAACTTGTGTGCCCTGCAGCAGAGGCACCAGCAGCAAAAATATTCTCTCAAATCCCTTTTAGATCACACAATAGAGGTGTGACGGCTTTTACAAGAAATCTACATATTCTGTATATGCATATTGAAGGTGTGTTTTGCCTTTTGAACAGCTGCAATATGCAATCATTTAGGTTATATACTGTTTGAACTTGTGAATGTATGCCACAGGTAAAGCACTAAAATACATGTACACCACATTTTCCAATTAAAGGGATGGTTCACCCAAAAGTTAAGATTCTGTCATCATTTACTCACCTTCATGTTGTTCAAAACTGGTATTTATTTACTCTTTCTTTCCCCTGGAACATAAGACGATAACTTTTGAGGAATACATTTTTAAGCTATCATCTATACATTTTCACACACACACACACACACACACACACACACACACACACACACACACACACACACACACACACACACACACACACACACACACACACACACACACACACACACACACACACACACACACACACACACACACACACACACACACACACACACACACACACACACACACACACACACACACACACACACACACACACACACACACATATATGTTTTTGAAAGAAGTCTATCATGCTTACTGTCAAAAATACAGTAAAAACAGTAATATTGTGAGATATTATTACAACTTAAAATGGCTGTTTTCTATGTGAATATATATATATATATATATATATATATATATATATATATATATATATATATATATATATATATATATATATATATATATATATATATATATATACACACACCTAAAGGATTATTAGGAACACCATACTAATACTGTGTTTGACCCCCTTTCGCCTTCAGAACTGCCTTAATTCTACATGGCATTAATTCAACAAGGTGCTGAAAGCATTCTTTAGAAATGTTGGCCCATATTGATAGGATAGCATCTTGCAGTTGATGGAGATTTGTGGGATGCACATCCAGGGCACGAAGCTCCCGTTCCACCACATCCCAAAGATGCTCTATTGGGTTGAGATCTGATGACTGTGGGGGCCATTTTAGTACAGTGAACTCATTGTCATGTTCAAGAAACCAATTTGAAATGATTCGAGCTTTGTGACATGGTGCATTATCCTGCTGGAAGTAGCCATCAGAGGATGGGTACATGGTGGTCATAAAGGGATGGATATGGTCAGAAACAATGCTCAGGTAGGCCGTGGCATTTAAACGATGCCCAATTGGCACTAAGGGGCCTAAAGTGTGCTAAGAAAACATCCCCCACACCATTACACCACCACCACCAGCCTGCACAGTGGTAACAAGGCATGATGGATCCATGTTCTCATTCTGTTTACACCAAATTCTGACTCTACCATCTGAATGTCTCAACAGAAATCGAGACTCATCAGACCAGGCAACATTTTTCCAGTCTTCAACTGTCCAATTTTGGTGAGCTTGTGCAAATTGTAGCCTCTTTTTCCTATTTGTAGTGGAGATGAGTGGTACCCGGTGGGGTCTTCTGCTGTTGTAGCCCATCCGCCTCAAGGTTGTGTGTGTTGTGGCTTCACAAATGCTTTGCTGCATACCTCGGTTGTAACAAGTGGTTATTTCAGTCAAAGTTGCTCTTCTATCAGCTTGAATCAGTCGGCCCATTCTCCTCTGACCTCTAGCATCAACAAGGCATTTTCGCCCACAGGACTGCCGCATACTGGATGTTTTTCCCTTTTCACACCATTCTTTGTAAACCCTAGAAATGGTTGTGCGTAAAAATCCCAGTAACTGAGCAGATTGTGAAATACTCAGACCGGCCCGTCTGGCACCAACAACCATGCCACGCTCAAAATTGCTCAAATCACCTTTCTTTCCCATTCTGACATTCAGTTTGGAGTTCAGGAGATTGTCTTGACCAGGACCACACCCCTAAATGCATTGAAGCAACTGCCGTGATTGGTTGATTAGATAATTGCATAAATGAGAAATTGAACAGGTGTTCCTAATAATTCTTTAGGTGAGTGTATTTTTTTTATATAATACTTAATATTTTTTTGTGGAAACTGTGATACGTTTTTTCAGGATTCTTTGATGAATTGGGGAAAAAAACTGCATTTATTTGAAATATAAATATGTTTGAGGTGTTTACGTGACTCAACATTCCTATTAATACAGGCATATGCCAGCTGTTTTATTTAGCGATCTTGTAGAATATAGTCGTATTTGGATTAGGTAACCACCTTCACATGATGCATACATAATTGGAATATGACCAAATTTAAAAAAATTATCAATGGAATAAAACAGTCAGTGGCTTTTATTGCTTAACCTTATGACACTTCCTGTTCTCATCGCAAAAAAACAAAACAAAAAAAACATGGGAACAATCAGTCATGAGCAAATGACCTTGGTAGTTTTTTTTCTTTACAGCATAATTTTAACTTACATCAGCTTTCGAATACTTGCGTTAGCTTTCTAATTGCATCAGCAAAGCCACGTCAAGAGATTAATTTTGCTGCCAATTTTAATGCAGTTGTTAAAGTTGCATCATTATTTCCTTAAAAATAGATTAGCAAGTGTGGACCTGTAAAGTGGCTAAAATACAATAGAGATATAAAAAAAAGGTTTGCGTAAGCAAGAATTTATGAGCTCCCAAAAATAGAGAGAGCACAGTATTAGCAAAAAGTAAAGTTCCAATTGTGTGGCCTGTTTTTGAGCAGATCAGCAGGAAACGCTAGTCAGACTACCAGGTGTAGTATCTCAATCTACATCTCATTGCTTCTACTTAGCGGGCAGCTCATTTAAACTCAATTTTCGTGCTCTTAATTGGGGGGACTAATTAGGTCCTATTGCCAAAGCCTTAGAACATCAGAGCCCAGACCAACCTGACTAGCGCTGTGCACATGCTGACAACCACGGCCTGAAAAGGGCAGTTGTACAGCAGCGTTTGGAGTCTCTTTATTATAAAGAGTGGACATGTGCAAAAACTGCAACACAATTAGCATCAAGCAGATAAGTCCTTCTTTAATCCTGTTTACGGTCGGCATCAGGCAGATGTGCCAAGATTGATTCGGACAGGGTGCCGGCTTACTGTAATGTAGCAGGGGAGAAGCCCCCCTTTTTGGCCTCGTCCCGTTCTCCCCCTATACCATTCAGGACCCTCCCTCGCTCACTCGGAGGCAGCTTCCTGTACACGGCCGTTAACACGGGCCACTTTGTCATTTGCTCTGGCTCAAGGAAAACTATTCCCACTAATTCAATTGACTCAGGGTTTTGTAGAGTGACCACAATGAAACGAAGCTCCGGAGTTAAATAAATAGAGTGGTGGAGGTATAGAGAGTTTCGAGCAGAAGCCTGAGTAGGAACAGATGGCGGCTGGTGTCTTGCGCAGTAATGTGAGAGGGCAGTTAATGTTCTGAAACGTGGAGGTGCGGCTTGGGGTGCTCCTAATGAAGAAAAGCTTTCACACAAGGAGAGAGACTGTCATTTAGAGAGGCAGCTACAGAACTCGGTCCATCTTAAGGCTCGGCGACAGATTTCAGTGCGGTTTAATTGGAGTTTGCCTGTGGGTAATCATTTACAGCGGGGGGTTAGGGGAGAACAGGAAACTCGCAGCCCATCATAACGCTGGGGTATCAAGTGCGGTGCTGTTAAAGTCTGAATTCTCACCCATTAAAACTTGATTCCGTTGTTTGTTTTAGTTCTCATAGAAGACAGAGGAATTAAAGGGATAGTTCACCCTAAACAATGAAAATTCTCATTGAATCATCATTATGTTGTTCCAAATGTGTATGCAATTCTTTCTTCTGTAAAACACAATCATAAGAAATTGTAAACATATTTTTGTCCATACAATTAATATCAAAGGGTTTTGATATTGTTTTGGACGCCATTGACTTTTGTTGTGTGGGGGAAAACAGTTCAAAAGTTTGGGGTCAGTAAGATTTTTGTTGTTGTTGTTGAAGGAATTAATACTTTTATTCAGCAAAGACACATTAAATTGATCAAACATGACATTAAAGATTTTAACATTGTTACAGAAAATTATACTTCAAATAAATGCTGTTCTTTTGAACATTCTATTCATCAGAGAATCCTGAAAAAGGGATGTCATGGTTTCCACCAAAAATATTAAGCAGCTGTTTTAAACATTGATAACAATAAAAAATGTTTCTTGAGCATTAAATCAGCATATAAGAATAATATCTGAAGGATCATGTGACACTGAAGACTGGAGTAATGATGCTGAAAAGCTTTGCATCACAGGAATAGATTACATTTTAAAATATATTTAAATAGAAAAGGTTATTTTAAATTGTAATAATATTTCACAAAATTCATGTTATTACTGTATTTTTGATCAAATAAATGCAGCCTTAATTGGTGAGCATGAGAGACATTTTTTTCCGAAAATCTTACCGACCACTACATTTTGAATGGTATTGAAACTAATACAGGTTGTACGGAGCCCTTAAAGGGACATGGTGGTCAAAAAAAAAAAAAAAAAGATGGGGGAAAAATAATAAGTCAATGCTTTTGTGTTCTCTCACAAACGTTTTGCGTTTCACCAGAAGCATTGCGTTCGCTCGCAAACCCTTTGAGTTCTTTGCAAGCGACCTCAAAGCTTCTGTCGGCTTAGAACTACAAAGGGGTTGGTAAATGATGACAGAATTTTCATATTTTGACTATCCCTTAAAATTTTGGCAGAAAAGTCTTTCAATTAAACAGGACATGTTATTACTTCTGTGCCTTTAAGGGTCAAATAAGGTGAAATGATTAAAAAATGTTTTGGCATTAAAAAAAAAACATTACAAGTGGTCAAGGGGTGAACATATGTATAACGATATTAAAGATAGGGAAGGCAATTTTTCAGAATGGCTAGCAATAGCGAGCTAGCTTTAAAAGCATAAGGTCCCACCCTCCCTCCCTTCAGAGCGTCTCTAAAGCCACGCCTCCTCCAAAACACATGAATGCGTACAGCAGAGTTTGCAAAGCTTCACGAGACGAGAGACAGTGTTAAACTACCTCATGTCTCAAAGCACACAACATCAGAATAATGAGTTAATGAACTGAGTGAGTTAAGGACATAAAAAAACTTAAAGAGCACTGACCTGTACCACCTGACTGCTGCAGATTCATTTCGGCGTTGATAGTGTTGCCATTGAAACACATAAATTCGAATCACAAACCACTCAGAGTATAACGTCACCGGATTCCATCTCTTCAAAATTACAGTAGTTATGGCGTGAACTAAGCTTGTTTTGGTTCAGGAGGAACTATGGCTGCTGTTTCAGTTGCGGGGCTCTGTGACTGACGTCTGTCTAACTCGTAGCATGAAACGCGCTGATGACGTGTGATAAGCAGGTGTACGGAGGTATGAAAATAGATAGGTTGAGGACATAGGACATCGTATCATTGGATTCGGACCGAACATCTTATGGTCCTACGCCTTCCACAGACGATACATATACATATAAATACATAAAAACCACTTAGCTTAATGATTGCTATCAGGATGTGAAGAGATTTTCAACCAGCATAACAAAAATGTTTCTGGAACAAATCACCTACCCTGCCTTTAATATCTCTTGTGTGTTTGCTTTAGCTGACCGTGATGTGAAGACGCAGGAGGAGTATATAGAGCTAAAGGATGTGTTTGCTGTGAAGGTAAAGCGGCGACGCTCTGTGGGGCAGCAGACGGGCGGAACTCTGCTGGGCATCACACTCTTCCAGTGCAAGAAGAAAGGGCTCAAACTCAAGGACCATCCCATCCACCTAAACAACCTGAGCGTGGACCACTGTGAGACTTGGTTCAAAAGCCTTAAAGAGATCCTCAGGGGTATGTTCACACATCAGAACAGTTGAACACCCACCAGACACTGAAAATTATCACAAATCAATCATTAAAGGATTAGTTCACTTCAAAATGAAAATGTCCTGATATTTTTTTATTTTACTCACCCCCATGCCATCTAAGATGTTCATGTCTTTCTTTCTTCAGTGGAAAATAAATTACGTTTTTGGAGGAAAACATTTTAGGATTTTTCTCCACACAATGGACCTCAAAGGCAACCAAAATGTTGAAAGTCCAAATCAATGCAGTTTCAAAGTGCTTCAGAGGCTCTGCACGATTCCAGCTGAGGAATAAGGTCTTATTTAGCAAAACCATCTGTCATTTTCTAAAAAAAAATTAAATGTATATACTTTTTAACCTAAATTACTCATTTTGCGCTGCTCTGCGGTGCACCACGGATTACGTAATTATGTCGGAAGGGTTACGCTAGACGTAGGCAGAAGTACCGCCCCCGTGTTTACAAAGCGCTCGCGCAAAGAATACAAACATCCTTTAGCAAAAAAAGTTAAACAACGATGTCAGATGATTTTGAAGTTGGTGATGGAGTTTTTTTTGTTTGTATTAGTCTTCGCACGTTCCCTTCGGGGCGGTACTTCCACCTGCGTCTAGCATGACCTTTCCAACGCAATCTGTGGCACGTCGCAGAGCAGTGCAAAAAGAGCAATTTAGGTTAAAAAGTATATAAATGTTTATTTTTTCTTGAAAATGGCCAATGGTTTCGCTAGATAAGACCCTATTCCTCAGCTGGGATCGTGCAGAACCTCTGAAGCCCTTTGAAAACTGCATTGATTTGGACCTTCAACATTTTGGTTGCCATTGAGGTCCATTATGTGAAGAAAAATCCTGGAATGTTTTCCTCAAAAAACTGAATTTCTTTTCGACTGAAGAAAGAAAGACACAAACATCTTGGATGAGATGGGGGTGAGTAAATTATCAGGACATTTTCAGTGAACTAATCCTTTAAGCACTTTAGAATTATTTTATCTTGGAGCCTCAGAGTGAATTTTATGATGTACATTTATGACTTGCAAACATTAACCTGGTCAACATTTGCTTCATTTGATATTTTATTGTGTTTGCTGACATACATTGAACAAAGAGTGCCCAACTCGGTAATGAATTAGACACAATGACTATGTTCCTGAACCTAGTGAGTGTAGCATTTTGAGTGTAGCATTTTAAGTGCGCTCTTCAAGATGCAAGCAGCATCTAAGATACTTTATTTTTTCCAAATTATGTGGCACCATGTATCTTTAGCAGAGAAGGCAATATTATAATGCATTGTAAAAAGTTTGGTGATAAAATATCTATCCAAAATGACTTGTGAAGCAGAAACATTTTCTATTCTAGTTTGGAGGGGTTGAAGAGCTTGCAGCTTTGTCCGGTTAGAACAGTGATGTCTCAAACTAAGAATCGTTCTCAAACTAAGAAAAGTTCTCCTATATTGAGCAGTGTTGTCTTACAAACTCAGCAACAAATAAATGAGACATTTCACAATATTACTGTTTTTACTATATTTTGGATCAAATCAATGGAGGCTTAGTGAGCATAATCTTACTGACTCCAGACTTTTGAGTTATATATTTATGCTTATTAGAGTGCTCTTTGTTAGCAAAACCCCAAACTCAACCAATTGTTAGTCAAGTTGATAGAGCTATTTGTAAATCATTCTATTTCAGTCAGAATGCTGCCTGAGAAGACAGCAAGGCAACTCACTAGGTTTTGGAACAGAGCCCTTTTATCATAATGAAATGATTTATCAAGTATGCGTCAGGTCTATGATGTTTTAGGTGTGTCAACAACATCCAGGCTGCACAAAAAAGTCATGAATAAACTCCACGGTCTCGATTGTTGAGAGAGCCGAGGGGCACCATCTCCTTTGTGTGATGACCATATTATTATGTGGTGTGCCTGATGGTAGGGGGGTCGGAGGGGGTCTTGAAAGAGGTGGTGTTGGCCGCAAGGACCTGCTGGATCAGACTGGAGGAACAGGTTGGTCCTACGGCCTCCCTGGAGTTTGTAATTATCTGTGCTCCTCTCGCTAGCGTTCACTGCCAAGACAGGCCAGCGGCCTGCCTAGCGCTTCGCTGTGCTGCACGGGAGACAGGTGTCCTTCCAAATGCGTCAGAACTCTTCATTCTCTGCTTCTCGAAAACCTGGGGGAGGGATGCAAGGAGGAGATTTAATAGTGGGGGACTCAGTAAAAACCCAGTCTAAGACTCTCCCGAGGACCAACAAAATGATTTCTTCTTTCATAAGCATTACTATAAACTTCCTTTGTCAGCTAAATGAGCATTGAGCATTCAGACGCTGCCTTTGTGAAAATGTGAATGTGTAATCTCTGTTAATCCCGGTCTGCAGAGAATGCAGCACTGCACATTATCGCTGATATAATCTAGCCTCACAATTAGGCTGAAAGTTCAATTTTAGAAATCCTTCTGCCCGCTGTGCACCCCACATAAATGCTGAACGCGGTAAAAAATACACTATATCTAAAACGGGATTGGATATGGGATATGAGTTTAGGACTAGATAATGGTGTGGTGGAAATCTCTGGAAAGTGTTTTTGTCCGATGAGGGCCTAGTCATAATGCTGTATTAACACCAGCTAATCCCTGGAAT
The DNA here is from genome assembly GCA_023566225.1 of Romanogobio albipinnatus. Classification (NCBI taxonomy): domain Eukaryota; kingdom Metazoa; phylum Chordata; class Actinopteri; order Cypriniformes; family Gobionidae; genus Romanogobio; species Romanogobio albipinnatus. Next base: position 11,851,722 of record CM042243.1, read on the forward strand.
TTTCAGTTACAGCACTGAATAAGAGGTGATGTAACAGCAGTGCTCAGGAGGTGCATTACTCACTGGGAATTAGGGAGGGGATTGTCCAGGCCTCACAACTTTATACTATCAAGCCCTTCCCCCACCTCAGTGAATCTTTTGGCCCTATAACTTCTTCACACGAAAGAGTTTCTGAGCTGTAGCCCTTTAAAGATTGAAATGCTGGCTTTTTGCGGGTAATTGTGAGTGAGGACTGCGTGTACTTTGGGCAGAACATGAATTAATTAACATAATTAAAGAATATGCCTTGAGGGAGCCTGGAGGAGAGAGGACATGCTTATTTAGTGCTGTGAGGAGAAAAATTAATACACAAAGATGAGACTCATTGTGGTGTCTTACAATGGAAGTACATTGAGACATTCCAAAACCATTCAAATAAACAGTTTCAAAAGTATAGCTAGAAGATTTAAATATTATATGTTTTGGCATGAAATTAGAATCACTTGTGGACCTTGTCTGTGTAACGTTTCATCATGTCTTCCAGCTTAACGACCTTGTAATGTTGATAAACCTGGTTATTTTCCTCTCAAATTAATTTTGTCAGCAATGCAGACATTCATACACCTACACACTGCAAAAAATGACTTCAAAAAAAAAAAAAAAGATACAATTTAAGAAAAATATCTAAACAATCTTAAAATAAGATAAATGTACCTAAAAAGTACCACTGCATAATATAATTATATAAATAAAGATGTTATACCACACTGGAAGCTAAAATTAGTTTAAAAACAAATTTTCCTGGTTTCACAGACAAGGCTTAAGCCTAGTCCCAGACTAAAATGCATCATTGAGCTGTGTAAACTGAAAGCAACTTGCACTGACGTATCTTAAAACATGTCACTGGCATTGTTTTGTCTCAAGATGCACACCAGTAATGCTAAATTTATAAAAGCTACTTAAATGCACTTATTGAACTAAGGCCTAATCTTGGCTTAATCTAAGCCCTGTCTGTGAAACCAGGCATATAAATCTTAATATTTTAAGCAATGTTGCTTTGGAAGTACATTTTTATGTTTCTTAACCAGAAGATTAGATCAGGATTAGGTTTTTTTGCAGTGCAGATTAAATAATAAATAGGGTTTTACTGAATAGTTAATTTACACCTAATGTAATTTCAGCAATGCATAAACAACACAGAAAGACAATTATATATTTTCTTTTTAACTGCTCAAACTTGCGTTATCAGAAAAATATTTTTTATAGCCTATAAGTAAGGTCAATTGACCGCAATGTTGCTAATAAAATTATTTTGGCGATATATAACGACAGATTGCCATTGCTCAGACAAACAAATTGCAATAGCGTGCTACTCTTACTATTTCTGCCATTTAAAGATATGACAGAAAGAGTATGCTATATACTATTCTGAATAGCATATTAGCATAATATGCCTTTGCAAATAGCATATTAACAAATAGCATAGGCAAAAATAGTAAGACTATAAAACTAGTATGCTCTTCTGATTTCAACCACAGTAAATCTGAAAGAAAAAAATCACAGTACTTCTTAAAAAATATGTAAACTCCATAGCTATGACAAAATCACTCACAAAAGAAAATTATGAGATCATCATGAATTTGATTTCTTATGCCATACATATATCTTCAGATTAAGCAGAGTTTTTAGTAAAATCTGATTATTTAAATGAGCAATATTTGCTCTTTTTTACAGTGTAAGAACAGTGTTTTTTTTCTTCTTCAGTGTTGGATGAATCAGCTTGTCCTTATTTTAATACATTCTCTCTCCTATAGATGTTATAAAGGATCACTGATTAGGGCCCTTAATAACCTTCTCAATGCAGGTTATGATAAATAGTTGTCATGTGCTACATGAGCTTCCACGTCACTGTTCATGATCACCTGCTATATTTAAACCTTCACACACTCTTACAGTTGCTAATAAAGCATGACAGTTTGTTTGGTTCTTGTGGAAATGTCCACCCCACCCCCTGCATTGCGCGCACATGCTCTCACACGCACACAGACGCATGTTTTCCATAGGTGGATTATCTCAGTTATTTTATCGGCTGTGCTGCCGAATCATTGGCTCGGGGGATGAGAGCGGGCACGCTGGATTACAGGGGTGCTCACCTGTTACAGCAGCCCAGCGGATCCTGGCCTGGTGTTTCCCAGGGAGGCGGCACAATGGAGGGTGTGTCCCAGCTGACACTCAGCACAAAAGGTGAACGGTCCGAAAAGAACCCCCAGACCCTCAATCCCTGATGTGATTTTATTCAAGGTGAGCTCTGAATGCCATACGCAGCATCGGCGTGTTTTTCTGACAAGCCATGTGATGTGCACTGACACATGAGGTGCGGCCGCCCAGCTGACAGATTAAACCCTGTGGTCAGAGAGCGAGCGGTCGGGCCAGGCCACAGACCAAACGTGCGGGGAGACGATCGGCAACAATAGTAGCACCTGTACTACAGTCTACTTGGGTCCAATGTAGTCGTCGAGTTGAACTGGAATAGACTCCTTGTGTCCTTAAACCCTCTTTTGAAAGATTAGTCTAGGCAGGTCAATCAGAGCCCGGGAAGCCCTCGGCGCTCCACTCCGGACACATAATGTGCTCTTGGTGCTCTTGTCAAAGCATGTGGTCACACTCCTGCGTCAAGCTGGACTTTATTGTTGTAGACCTAAAGGGAGGAGAAAAGACAAACAGTGAGAGGTGCTTGACTCAAGGGTCAAGCACCGGGTCCATCTCATTCCTCCAAAGGCTTTTGTGACCCATCTGAATTCATATGTGCATTTGGCATAAAGCACAACAGTTGCCATTGTGCGCAGTGCATGAAATTGCTTTGAGTTGTTTAACAAGATAATAGGGAAGCGAAATCTCCCTCGGAACGCGATTTTAAGAATGCGTTCAACATTTGAAGGAAGCTGGGCCTTTGGCTGAGCTTGAGCTTGCATTTACATGAGCTGATGTACAATAGCTCGATAGCTGAGTGGATAATGTTACACATTAACAGGTTTTCCATTAAGTCAACCTGCGTATCCATGGTGACTCTTTCCCCTTGGCTCCTTGGAAACGGATCAGTCTGTGTATCTTATTGACTGGAGCGCTCTTACTTTAGCTGGGATGTTTTCTGGCCAGCCCAAACTCTGTGTATATGCTTGTTAAAGTAGGGTACTTTGATCCTGTTTCACATAAAAAAAATGAAAAAAAAATGAAAAAGACTAATAAAAAGAGTTGCAGTTCAAGTCTACAGTGACCAAGTTAAAGGTCCCGTTCTTCGTGATCCCACTGTTCAAACTTTAGTTAGTGTGTAATGTTGCTGTTAGAGCATAAATAATACCTGTAAAATTATAAAGCTCAAAGTTCAATGCCAAGCGAGATATTTTATTTAACAGAAGTTCCCTTTCAAAGCCTACAGCGAACGGCCGGTTTGGACTACATCCTGGTACTTCCTTCATTAATTACGTCAGTCAGTAGAACAGTAGAACAGACTAACCTCCGCCCACAAGAATACGTGAAAAAGGGGGCGTGGTCTTGTTGCTGTCCCACTTGGAGAAGAGGACGTGTCGCGTGGAGAAAAGGAAGTGTTGCGTTTGAGTGTGTTTGTCGCCATGTCGTTGAGACGCTGTTATTTTCATCCCGGAGTCAATTCACCTTTGTTTGGCTTTCCCAGGGACGCTGTAGAGATCATTAAGCGCATACATCTCCCGTTAAGAGGCGTGACCTTTCCATGCAAGTTACGTGCGCTAAGCTGCTGTCGAATCACAACACAGGAACCGGGTCATGTGCGCTAAGCTGCTGTCAAATCACAACACGGGAACCGCTGGCACAATCAGAACTCGTTACGTATTTCTGAAGGAGGGACTTCATAGAACAAGGAAGTCATCAGCCGTTTTTAGGACAGTGAATACAGCGGTATACAGATAAGTAAATTGTGTGAAAAATACTGTGTTTTTTTACACGCGAAACATGAACACGTTATATTGCACACTGTAAACACAATCAAAGCTTCAAAAAAACACGAAGAACGGGACCTTTAAAGGAATAGTTCACCTAAAAATTTAATTTCTGTCATTTATTCACCCTCATTTCATTACAAACTCGAGTGTTTCAAGAAGTGTTTTCTATTTTTATTTAGCAACAAAACTTCATAAAATAACTATTTAAAATGTTAATGTTAATGTTGAAAACTTAAGTTAAATAATAATGTTATAATATCTAGGCCACAAGCATCGGCAAAGAGAAAATGACATGTTCCATTCCATTCTTTACTTTTATACCCTTCCATTGTTCAGACAAGTTGGTTTCCAGCTCAATACTACTGTTATTTGAGGCATAGGGCCCTATTTTAACGATCTGAGCGCATCGTCTCAAGCGCATGGTGCAGCTGCACTTAGGGCGTGTCCGAATCCACTTTTGCTAGTTTAACAATGGAAAAAATGGTCGGTTCACCAGGCGCATGGTCTAAAAGGGTTGTACCTAGACTCTTAATGAGTCATGGATGTGTTTTGGGGCGTAACATGCAATAAACCAATCAGAGTCTCATCTCCCATTCCATTTAAAAGCCAGTTGTGTTTGCGCTATGGTGGATTCGCTATTTACATGGCGGAATTTGCAAGCGGACCGCGGTTTTCCAGAGAGGAATCTTTTTATTTTTAATATTTAAAAATAAAAATGCTTGTGTGCTGCTGCGTGTCCCTGTGTGTGTAATAAGCAGAGTGTATGCGTGTTGTGCACCCGCCTATAGGCGCATATTACTAACGCGCCCTTTAAATAACACAAAAACTACTTTTTTTTGTCTTGTTTTCAGTTGCCTCAAAATAGCAACGCGACAACAATGCGCCTGAACACACTTTGTTTTCAGACAAGCCAGCCTGCACAAGTGCATTTGCTATTTAAACAACGTGGCACTGGACGTGAAAATGATAACTGTATCAGGCTGAAACAAGCAAAAAACACTTGCGTTACGCCTGGCATCGCATTGCACCGGGTGTATGATAGGCCATTCATCTGGTTGCTCAAAGAGACTACAATTTCATTTGGTGCCACTAGTAGCATAACAAAATGACACACTTCACCTTTAATAATTATGGTTAATGTAGCACATCAGTGTATTTACAAAGGCTTCACTTAAAAGTTGATCTTGATCATGCATGACTACACAAAACAAGATGCTAATTGACAATGCTGGAAAATAACCTATCCTCAATAACTGGGTTTCCATTACAGATTTGTAAAAAACTTTTGCTGTGTTTTCTTAATGTCGATAAAGAAACTATTGCGAAATGACGGCATTTCCATTAACCGATGTTATGCGACTAAGACATGTTTTATTCTTCTCACGATTAGTCATTCCAAATAACCATGGCCACCGCACTAGCCATTATTTTTAATCGAAGGAGATGTAGGATCAAGAATCAATGGCAAGGAAAGCGCCTTAAACTTGGGAACGGCCACGTATGAGGTGTTTCTGGGTGTTTCTCCCTCCTATCTGCTTCAAATTCTTGATAGATTGTGACATTTCTTTGTTTTTTGGAATCCAGTATTCCCGTAATTCTTTTGTCTTTTATGAGTTTAAACCTCCTGTTACCCTCAAATCTGGTAACATTTTTTACCCACTGGGGTCAACTTGACCCCAGCAATTTAAACCTCCAGAATATGATTTTTTTTTTTTTTTTTTACAAAGGTTTATGTCTCTGGTAATGTATGGCTGGCATCATATCTGGTGGGCCTTGGAACCATTTTGATGACATTAGCAGCATTATGTCTACCCTGTCGTTCAAGTGGGGAGCGGGACATAATAACGTGAACTACTAATGGTTATCGTAATACTACAGGTATGGTTAGGTTAGGTTAGAGCCCTAAAACAGAGGTAAGTTGTTTGAATATTATATTGAATATATAACATTATAGCATGTTATAGTGACCTCAATAAAGCAACCAAAACAAATGTGTGTAAAATTGTGATACTTCTTATGTTTTATACAGCTAAAAGAGCTGGGGATCAAACTGACCACAAAGAACACCGATGCTACAAAATTTGTACAGGACATTGGAAAAATATCATGTTAATTGTATGTTTACATAGTTGTCCCCATTAAATTAGGAAAAGTCATTCAATCTGAAGCAAAAAAAAAAAAAAAAGTAAATTGTGTATTTACTGACGTTAAAAATTGAATGGCATCAAATTGACCACAAAGATAGAAAGAATAGGAGGCTTAATAAAGAATAATCGACTTTTACCAGATGACCTCTAAATGCGGAAAAAAAAACTGATTCCATTGCAGTTTTGCAAAATATTCCTTTTTCGAATAGCCTGAAATACCACCTCATGCGAGCGTAAAAAACTTATTTGCAATATATGGGAGTTTTCGAGAAATTAACATGTTTCCATTGGGCATATTTTCAAATCGCAACTTCAATTTGCGCAATTTGAAGGGTAAAGGATATGCAGCTAATGAGTACTTATTAAAAAAAAAAAAAAAAAAAAAAAAATATATATATATATATATATATATATATATATATATATATATATATATATATATATATATATATATATATACAGGTCCTTCTCAATAAATTAGCATATTGTGATAAAGTTCATTATTTTCCATAATGTAATGATAAAAATTAAACTTTCATATATTTTAGATTCATTGCACACCAACTGAAATATTTCAGGTCTTTTATTGTTTTAATACTGATGATTTTGGCATACAGCTCATGAAAACCCAAAATTCCTATCTCAATAAATTAGCATATTTTATCCGACCAATAAAAGAAAAGTGTTTTTAATACAAAAAAAGTCAACCTTCAAATAATTATGTTCAGTTATGCACTCAATACTTGGTCGGGAATCCTTTTGCAGAAATGACTGCTTCAATGCGGCGTGGCATGGAGGCAATCAGCCTGTGGCACTGCTGAGGTGTTATGGAGGCCCAGGATGCTTCGATAGCGGCCTTGCGCTCATCCAGAGTGTTGGCTCTTGCGTCTCTCAACTTTCTCTTCACAATATACCACAGATTCTCTATGGGGTTCAGGTCAGGAGAGTTGGCAGGCCAATTGAGCACAGTAATACCATGGTCAGTAAACCATTTACCTGTGGTTTTGGCACTGTGAGCAGGTGCCAGGTCGTGCTGAAAAATGAAATCATCTCCATAAAGCTTTTCAGCAGATGGAAGCATGAAGTCCTCCAAAATCTCCTGATAGCTAGCTGCATTGACCCTGCCCTTGATAAAACACAGTGGACCAACACCAGCAGCTGACATGGCACCCCAGACCATCACTGATTGTGGGTACTTGACACTGGACTTCAGGCATTTTGGCATTTCCTTCTCCCCAGTCTTCCTCCAGACTCTGACACCTTGATTTCCGAATGACATGCAAAATTTGCTTTCATCCGAAAAAAGTACTTTGGACCGCTGAGCAACAGTCCACTGCTGCTTCTCTGTAGCCAAGGTCAGGCGCTTCTGCCGCTGTTTCTGGGTCAAAAGTAGCTTGACCTGGGGAATGCGGCACCTGTAGCCCATTTCCTTCACACACCTGTGCATGGTGGCTCTGGATGTTTCTACTCCAGACTCAGTCTGCTGCTTCCGCAGGTCCCCCAAGGTCTGGAATCAGTCCTTCTCCACAATCTTCCTCAGGGTCCGGTCACCTCTTCTCGTTGTGCAGCGTTTTTTGCCACACTTGTTCCTTCCCACAGACTTCCCACTGAGGTGCCTTGATACAGCACTCTGGGAACAGCCTATTCGTTCAGAAATGTCTTTCTGTGTCTTACCCTCTTGCTTGAGGGTGTCAATGATGGCCTTCTGGACAGCAGTCAAGTCGGCAGTCTTACCCATGATTGCGGTTTTGAGTAATGAACCAGGCTGGGAGTTTTTAAAAGCCTCAGGAATCTTTTGCAGGTGTAATTTTGATTCAGATGATTAGGTTAATAGCTCGTTTAGAGAACCTTTTCATGATATGCTAATTTATTGAGAAAAATTTTGGGTTTTCATGAGCTGTACGCCAAAATCATCAGTATTAAAACAATAAAAGACCTGAAATATTTCAGTTGGTGTGCAATGAATCTAAAATATATGAAAGTTTCATTTTTATCATTACATTATGGAAAATAATGAACTTTATCACAATATGCTAATTTATTGAGAAGGACCTGTATATATATACTCACCTAAAGGATTATTAGGAACACCTGTTAAATTTATCATTAATGCAAGGCAAGGCAAGTTTATTTGTATAGCACATTTCATACACAGTGGCAATTCAAAGTGCTTTACACAGAAATTAAGTTAAAATATTCGCAGTATAACATTTATAATATGAATTAAAAGAAATAAAAAATAAAGAAATAAAATTCAAAGTAAAATTAAAATTAAAAACAGGGTTAAATTGAAACATAATTAAAGTGCAAGCAGTTCGGAGAGAGCACAGAGCTCATTCAGTAAAAGCATAAGATAAGGTGCAATCAGTCGGATGTACAGTAGCACAGTGCTCATTCAGTAAATGCACAGCTGAACAGATGTGTTTTGAGTCTGGATTTGAAAGTGGCTACTGTTGGAGCACATCTGATCTGTTCAGGAAGCTGGTTCCAGCTGCGGCTGGCATAATAGCTAAAAGCAGACTCTCCTTGCTTTGAGTGAACCATTGGTATTTCTAATTGACTTGATCCTGATGATCTGAGTGATCTGTTGGGTTTGTACTTAATCAGCATATCTGCAATGTATTGAGGTCCTAGGTCATTGAGTGACTTATATACAAGTAATAGTACTTTAAAATCGATCCTAAATGTAACTGGAAGCCAGTGTAAAGACCTGAGAACTGGTGTGATATGGTCATATTTTCTGGTTCTGCTCAGGATCCTGGCAGCAGCGTTCTGTATGAGCTGCAGCTGTCTAATGGTCTTTTTGGGAAGGCCGGTGAGAAGACCATTACAATAGTCCACCCTACTGGTGATAAAAGCATGAACGAGTTTCTCTAAGTCTTACCTGGAAACAAAGCATCTAATTCTTGCAATATTTTTGAGATGATAGTAGGCTGATTTAGTTATTGCTTTGACATGACAACTGAAACTCAGGTCTGACTCCAGAATCACACCCAGATTCCTGACTTGATTTTTTGTTATTAGGCCTTTACCCTCAAGATATGCGTTCACCTTGAGAATTTCATCTTTGTTTCCAAATGTAGTGATTTCAGTTTTGTCTTTGTTTAACTGAAGAAAGTTTTGGCACATCCAACTGTTAACATCTTCAATGCATTTGCACAGAGAGTCAATCGGGCTGTAGTCATTAGGTGATAGGGCTAAGTAGATCTGGGTGTCGTCAGCATAGCTGTGGTAAGCCATTTTGTTATTTTTCATTATTTGGCTCAGTGGGAGCATGTACAGGTTGAATAGGAGTGGTTCAAGAATTGACCCTTGTGGGACTCCGCATGTCATGGATGTCCACTCAGACTTATGGTCACCTATACTCACATAATAACCTCTCCCTTCTAAGTATGACCTGAACCATTTGAGGACCATCCCAGAAAGCCCAACCCAATTTTCTAGCCTGTCAAGAAGTATGTTGTGGTCAACAGTGTCGAATGCAGCACTGAGGTCGAGTAGTACCAGAATTGATGTTTTGCCTGTATCTGTATTGAGACGAATATCATTTATTATCTTTATGAGCGCTGTCTCTGTGCTGTGATGCGGTCGGAAACCAGATTGAAAATTGTCAAAGTATCCGTTTGAGTTCAAGAATTTGTTCAGCTGACTGAAAACAACTTTTTCAATGATCTTGCCTATGAAGGGGAGATTTGAGATTGGTCTGTAGTTGCTCAGTATGGAGTTATCCAGATTTCTCTTTTTCAGGAGAGGCTTAACTACTGCAGTTTTAAGGGAGTTTGGAAAAGTCCCAGAAAGAAGTGAGGCATTTACCACTTCTAGGAGATCTGCTAAACAGTCAAACACACTTTTGAAAAAAGAAGTGGGGAGTGTGTCAAGGGCACAGGTTGATGTTTTTAGGTGCTGTACCGTTTCTTCTAAAATTTTACCATCAAAAATAATGCAATTATCTAATCAACCAATCACATGGCAGTTGCTTCAATGCATTTAGGGGTGTGGTCCTGGTCAAGACAATCTCCTGAACTCCAAACTGAATGTCAGAATGGGAAAGAAAGGTGATTTGAGCAATTTTGAGCGTGGCATGGTTGTTGGTGCCAGACGGGCCGGTCTGAGTATTTCACAATCTGCTCAGTTACTGGAATTTTCACGCACAACCATTTCTAGGGTTTACAAAGAATGGTGTGAAAAGGGAAAAACATCCAGTATGTGGCAGTCCTGTGGGCGAAAATGCCTTGTTGATGCTAGAGGTCAGAGGAGAATGGGCCGACTGATTCAAGCTGATAGAAGAGCAACTTTGACTGAAATAACCACTCGTTACAACCGAGGTATGCAGCAAAGCATTTGTGAAGCCACAAACACGCACAACCTTGAGGCGGATGGGCTACAACAGCAGAAGACCCCACCGGGTACCACTCATCTCCACTACAAATAGGAAAAATAGGCTACAATTTGCACAAGCTCACCAAAATTGGACAGTTGAAGACTGGAAAAATGTTGCCTGGTCTGATGAGTCTCGATTTCTGTTGAGACATTCAGATGGTAGAGTCAAATTTTGGCGTAAACAGAATGAGAACATGGATCCATCATGCCTTGTTACCACTGTGCAGGCTGGTGGTGGTGGTGTAATGGTGTGGGGGATGTTTTCTTGGCACACTTTAGGCCCCTTAGTGCCAATTGGGCATGGTTTAAATGCCACGGCCTACCTGAGCATTGTTTCTGACCATGTCCATCCCTTTATGACCACCATGTACCCATCCTTTGATGGCTACTTCCAGCAGGATAATGCACCATGTCACAAAGCTCGAATCATTTCAAATTGGTTTCTTGTACATGACAATGAGTTCAATGTACAAAAATGGCCCCCACAGTCACCAGATCTCAACCCAATAGAGCATCTTTGGGATGTGCTGGAAGGGGAGCTTCGTGCCCTGGATGTGCATCCCACAAATCTCCATCAACTGCAAGATGCTATCCTATCAATATGGGCCAACATTTCTAAAGAATCCTTTCAGCACCTTGTTGAATCAATGCCACGTAGAATTTAGGCAGTTCTGAAGGCAAAAGGGGGTCAAACACAGTATTAGTATGGTGTTCCTAATAATCCTTTAGGTGAGTGTATATATATATACATTATTATTAACTGAAACTATTAAAAAATCCCTGAAACAACATAAGAAATGTATGTAAACAGTGTATAAGATATTAAAACTTGGTTTCACATATTGCATCTTAAATAGTACTATGTCTTATTGGCGATCCACTTGTTAAATTCAATTAATTAAAATCTAGTTAAATAAGTTTTTTTCTTTTTGTAGTGAATGTTTAAGGTTGCTCATAAACTGTTATCTGCTTTCTTGCAACGTCACAAAAAATGTGAAAATGATACCTTTAGGGGTCCAACAGAACAGCCTATCATTGGGACAGTATCTAAATGTACCTTCTGCACTAGAAACTCCTGTCACCAAGACAAATTCCTGTGTAAACTTGGCAATAAAGCTCATTCTGATTCTAAAGGTTTGTATAGAGTAGTAAAATGTAAGGGGTAAATAAGGTACAAAGATGTCCCATTAAGGGTGCTGCTCCAGTGACAAGCTGTTGTAACCCTAAAGGTACAATTTTGCTAATTTTTTTTCTGAGCGTGTCAAAAGCAAATCAAATCTCGTGGTGCCTAAAGATTCCCACCCCTAAACGGCACCGTGAGAGGTATCTGGTGCTCTGTTGGGACGTCTCAGGATGGACAGATGCTCCCGTGGACTCTGCTGTAGGTACTACTGCAGTATCACTTTCACCAAGTGCTGCTTGTGGATTTTTTCTGCATATTCCCAACGGATCTTCCCCATTTCTCTGTCTGTCACACCCGCCCCCGGATAGACGTGTACGCAGACATTATGGAGGCACCTACCACATGGTGCTGTTTTTTCCCCTCTCTGGCTAATATTAGGAAAGGTGTTATTGTCCACACCGAGAACTACAATGGCTCTAATTGAACAATATGCATGTGCGTCCCACATTTTAACATGGAATAATTAATAGGATGAATTACACACTTAATTTTAGTCTCTGAGCCTCTATGCGTTTTTTCTCATTATATGGTGCCTGTGTGAATTAATTGCTCCAATGAAAGCGAGTGTATTGATTTGAAGCCCAAACCTCCACCGCAGTTCCCCACCTCGTCTAGCGGTTGGAGCAGCTCCTGCCTGGTGATGCCCCTGCTGGAGGGGACAAATCTGGAGAGGGCTGGGTCTCCCCCACTGCTAATGCGCGCTAATGCCAGTCCCTGACACCATGCCAGATGCTCTGCTCTTGGCAGAGGATCTAAGGAAATGTCGAAGCACTCGTCCCCCGTATGGAGATCTCACGGCCGGTAGGAAAGTGGCACAGGACAGTGACGCTCTTTTTCTCTCATCCGTTCCATCTCCTGTATGGCCCCCAGATCGCTTACCTCCCCTCGGGCCTGCCGGATCCAGCTCTTCTCCGATCCTGACCTTTCCCACTGCAAGGCCCCAATCTAGGCTTATCTGTTGGAGGGCTCACTCCCCTCGCCAGCCAGCCAGGGATTTCAGGGCAAAAATAAGACATCTGTTCTTGAGGATTAGCAAATATTCTGTGCACCCCAGACAGCCCGTTTGGGTATTGTGGGCTCAGCGAGTGGAACGGTCTATGGGTTACTTAAGTGCAGTTTGATGGCTGTGTTAAGTATGTTGTGATTCTCTTGTCCTCTATTTGTCTTTTCTTTTTTTTTCTTTTTTTTCTAAATCCCTTACCCGAAACCAAAATTTCTCCAAAGTAACTCCTAGATCTTTCAAGATTGTATCTTGATAAACTTAAGTCTTTGAATTTAAATTTATTTAAATTCTGTCTCCTTACATTTACAGGTTTTCTGTTGCTTTGGTACATTTCTCGAATCATCCTCAAGATTTGCAGTTCGTACAAACAGCACCACACAATGAATTACCTGTAAAAGCCTGCAACTTGCTCAAAATACTTAGTTTATATCTCAAAATTAAGTATTTATGTCATTAGACAAGCTAGTCAAAATATTAATCACGTTGTCAATATAACAGTGTACAACAGTGTCAGTATTTTCAGAGGTAAATTATTGCTACGATTTTGATGACAATACACACACAGTATATATACATGTGTATGTGTGTGTGTTTGTGTGTTACATTGTCTCTATAAAGTATTTTTACTGTAAAATATGCTAAATGCAAGTGGACTACTGTAATATAGCATTACAGTAAGTATACAGTATTACAGTATAGTGAACATTGTCTGATTCTGTCTACAAACGTTTGAATCATTGAGGACACGGTTGCTCTCCCAACATTCAGCTGCACTTTCCGACCCGCCTCGGCCATAAGGTCATGATTGAGAACATGTATGTACCAAAGCATGTTCAAAATAATGAGAAATTGCTTTTATAAGATGCACAAGTAGTTTTGAGAATTTCAGTTGTGATCTGAGTTTCGCTTCAGTTCACCGCGGAATCGATTGTAAACAAAATACAGGTCGAGACTGGATTTGCAGACATATTGAGATTAAAACACAATGCTGTGCCTTCTATATTGGATCCGACAGGAACGGTGCAACACACTTATGTGAGTAAAACATGTTTTTTTTTTATGTGTTAGTATTGCATTGTTACAGATTGATTGAAACATATGGATTGCATACCTTAACATGCTGTCACAGGCTGGAGAAGGTGTTATTGGTTCATTCGTAATCAGACTCGGACTTGTAACGTCAGCTCGCAAAGCCCCAGGGCTATGTGTTTTTCAGACGGGCTATCACCGGCCAGGCGTGCACGTGTGTGTACGGTTCACGGTTATATTCACTGATAATTGGGCAAAATTATACAAAAATAACATTCCAATCAATCGCAGGTGGATGAGAGATGAATCATTGTGTTTGTTTGGTAAAGACATTTTGCGAGCCCTGGCTGTGGGGTCGGCGATTCATTCCGGTTTCCGTTTGCCACACATTGTCACTGACAGGGGAGCAGAAGCTCATTAAATATGCAAATCTTATCCAATCCTAGCCGTGGGCGTTTACTTCCAAGTCTTCAGTGCGGCACGCCCATCAAAAACGACCGTTTTTTAGAGAGCCTCAAAACCAAGGCAGAAAATAGCCTATTACTTATTTATTATGATGTTTCTGAATGTAAAAACCACACGAACGTCTTAAGTTGACCTCAGACAACAGTGTAACATTTTTTAAAAAGACAGTTCATGTCACCTTTAATTCAAATTCAAGAATTTAACTGAAATTTAAAAGGCATTCTCATTCTGAATAGCACATAACCCTGAGAACAGAATGACTTCTCAATCACACAATAACGCTGCACTTTAACATGAAGCATTAATGCTTTGCAATCAAAGCATGACTGGACTGCATGGTCAGTCCTCTCATTAGCGCAGTGGGCAAGTGTTTACGGGCAGTCCTGGGGCTTTGTTTGTCTCTGAAATCAATGTGTAACCTGACCCCGCTCTCAGGTAATTTACCCCTGATTATGGGAAAAGTGCTCCCCTGTGCCGAATTATCTTCTCCACAGGGAGACCCTCAGCCACACCATTCAGATGCTCCTTACCTTTCCCATCAGCACCCTCTGTGCCCTGAGATGGGGGCTGGACAGAGACAGATGTAGTCACTGTGTTGTGAGACATTAGCCGGTCTTGATAGCCCTCAGGGGTAAAACAGCCTTAAGCCTCTGAGTCACAGGGCGGCTGCATCGCTGTAGTACGTGCTGACCTCATGGAATGTCCGCAGGTGGCAGGGACATGTGTATTAAATGGGGACGTCACTTCAAAGCTATTGAGAGGGCAAACAGAACCAACTTGTTTACATTAAGGGTACGTGGGTGAATGTCACGAAAACATCCAGGATCATATTTCATCCAGGTCATATTAAAAAACACAAGAAACAACATAAAAATGTATGTAGACCGTGTATATGATATTAAAACTTGGTTTCATATATTGCATCGTGAATATAAGTACTATGTCTTACTGGCGATATAAATATATATATATATACATTATACAATATATTATACAATATATATTACGATATAAATATATATACAGTAAATAGTTATACAAATATATTCTGTTATAGCATATTTATTATCATTTTTTGTGTTTGTTTTTTGTTAGTTAAATATGACAGACTTGTTCTAAACAGGTTTGGTGAAATTCACCCATTTAAGCGAAATATATGAATAAATGGCTTACAGCTTTACCTTAAAGTTGACTACAAAAGTGATTAACGAACATAATATTTAGATGAGTCGTCTGGTATCCCCAATAGGTTATAATTAACGTGTGAATGCAGGTTCTCTGAAGTCTGCTAATCACAGTGGCCTTTTGCGGGAACACAAACAGGGCTGGCTCATGGAGGTGAAACCTGAGTGTGGCCCCCTCGTCTGGATTGTCTTTCAGTGAGCTCCTGGGAGCCACCGTGCATCGCTCACACAAACATGGGATTATGTGCCATAGTAACACGGTATCGTGCATGCAGGCAGGAGGCTACGTCCCCACTCTCCCCTCTGTGGTGTTTAGATTTATCCTGAACACCAGCTCAGATATGATAATTTAAACAACAGAAACATAGTTTCCCATTTCAGTGTAATGATTTCATGCGATATGAGGGCTCTGTTCCAAAAGTGACCTGTCTTGCTGCCTACTACCTACATACATAGGCAGCTACTTTCTAAGACAGAATCTTAACTGGAAGAGAACCTCATAAGTAACTGATTTGGAACACGTTTTTTTGGAATTATTGTGTTGCTGTCTATTTTAAATAAATGCTGTACTTTTTGTACTTTTTATTCATTAAAGAATCCTAAAAAAAGTATCACAGATTATAAAAAAAATATTAAGCAGCACACTGTTTTCAACATTGATAATAATAATAAAGAGTATGATTTCTGGAAAAAACAAAAAAAACGTGACACCGAAGACTGGAGTAATGGCTGATGAAAATTCAGCTTTGCATCATAGAAATAATTGATATTTTAAAGTACATTAAAATAGAAAGCCATTATTTTAAATTGTAATAATATTTCACAATATTTCTGGGTTTTATTTATGTATTTTTGATCAAATAAATGCAGGCTTGATGAGCATAAGAGACTTCGTTCAAAAACATAAAAAATAATAATGTTTCCAAAACTTTTGACTAAAACTATAGTGCATCTATGGTAAACATTGTTCTTTGTTTTGGTCAGGAAACTTTTGACTGACCTTGTTGCATTGCATTCTGGGATTGGCTTCTCTATTAGATGAGGTACAAATTTTGCATAATAGAGAGCCTTATAGTTATGCTACCTACCTTTTAGCATAACTATTGCCTCGTAATTATGATATAATGCTGTCTATATATAGCACACATGGTTTTGGAACAGAGCTAGGGTATTTTAGGAAAACCAGAGACCAAAAGGAGATACTCTTGCATCTTTATGAAGCAGTGACGCAAATGTGCTCACCAAATCTGATGCAATAGATGAGCGTAGCCTCACAACGCTGTTTTCATGTGTCGTGCGGTGGGCCTGAAGCCCCCTCGGTGAGGATGAGTGTTGCTGAGCCTCCTGAGCCCCATTCACAGCTATAACAGCAGTGGTGGTGCCGCCCCCCTGCACCTGCTCCCCCCGTGGACCCCAGTGTCCCGGCACTGCGGCCCCCAAGAGCCACATAGTGGGAGATTGGATCAACATCCCCACGCTGAGCGAGACTCGCAATCTTCTTTCAAGATCCCAAATCCCCCCCAGCCTCCCCACCTAACATCCTGCATCTACTTGCGCGCATGTTTTGTGTCTATTTGAACTGTGACCTTGGGCACCCCCTGGAACTCTTGCGCTGTGATGTCAGCAGGGGGTACGGCGGAGGGCAAGCCGAGGGTAGCGACTCGTTAGCAGGTCGAGGGTCGAGAGCTTCAGGGGCCGGATTAGAGTAATGAGGGAGATGGTGGAGGAAGGAGAGAGAGTGTTGAGCTTCACCTCAGCTTCCATCGATCTCAGGCACTCCAGGAAGGCCAGAAGAGAAAGCAGCTCCCTAATTTCTGCTAATTATGATCCACTGTTACTCAATACTGGGTTCTCCCTGCAAAGAAGGAAGTATAGAGCCAGTCAGAAAGAATGAAGGGGAGGAGAGACAGCACAAGGGCTCCAGACTGCGATTAAAATGCAATAATAAAAAATGTTAATTTGCAAGTGATATTTTTAGAATTGTGTGTAATAAAGTCAGAATTGCGAGATATATAGTCAGAATTGTGTGTTATGAAGTCACATTTGTGTTATAAAGTCAGAGTTGCATGATATAAAGTCAGAATTACGTGATATAAAGTCAGAATTGAGCTATAAAGTCAGAATTATGAGTTATAAAATCATAATTGTGAGTTATAAAATCATAACTGTGTGAGATATAAAGTAAAAATTGCGAGAAATAAACTCGCAATTGTGAGTTATAAAGTCAGAATTGCGAGATATAAAGTCAGAATTGCGAGTTATAAAATCAGAATTGTGTGAGATATAAAGTAAGAATTGCGAGATACACTCACCTAAAGGATTATTAGGAACACCTGTTCAATTTCTCATTAATGCAATTATCTAATCAACCAATCACAAGACAGTTGCTTCAATGCATTTAGGGGTGTGGTCCTGGTCAAGACAATCTCCTGAACTCCAAACTGAATGTCAGAATGGGAAAGAAAGGTGATTTAAGCAATTTTGAGCGTGGCATGGTTGTTGGTGCCAGACGGGCCGGTCTGAGTATTTCACAATCTGCTCAGTTACTGGGATTTTCACCACAACCATTTCTAGGGTTTACAAAGAATGGTGTGAAAAGAGAAAAACATCCAGCAAGCGGCAGTCCTGTGGGCGAAAATGCCTTGTTGATGCTAGAGGTCAGAGGAGAATGGGCCGACTGATTCAAGCTGATAGAAGAGCAACTTTGACTGAAATAACCGCTCGTTACAACCGAGGTATGCAGCAAAGCATTTGTGAAGCCACAAACACGCACAACCTTGAGGCGGATGGGCTACAACAGCAGAAGACCCCACCGGGTACCACTCATCTCCACTACAAATAGGAAAAAGAGGTTACAATTTTGTGACATGTCTGTCCTGTCTCATTGAGCACGTGGTGTTTTGTTATTTTGTGCTAATTGCTTGTGTCTCTGTCTGATCCCTCCCCCTTGTTATCTGATTAGTGTTTGATTTCTCCCACCTGTTCCCTCCTGATTTCTTCCCCTTTATATAGTTCCCATGTGTTCACAGTCTTGGTCGGTACGTTGTATTGTCGACGTCTCCTGTTTCCCTGTGATTCCTGTTTTCCCCGCATTGGTATGTTTTGAGTTTATATGTGTTTTTTGATGATCTGTTTTGCCCCATTCTGGGTTTTGTTTTGTGTTTATGTTTTATTTTGTTATTAAACCTCATTCACCTGCACTTGAGTCCTCGCACTAGTTTTCTCCTTTGTCTGTGACGTGACAAATTTGCACAAGCTCACCAAAATTGGACAGTTGAAGACTGGAAAAATGTTGCCTGGTCTGATGAGTCTCGATTTCTGTTAAGACATTCAGATGGTAGAGTCAGAATTTGGCGTAAACAGAATGAGAACATGGACCTATCATGCCTTGTTACCACTGTGCAGGCTGGTGGTGGTGGTGTAATGGTGTGGGGGATGTTTTCTTGGCACACTTTAGGCCCCTTAGTGCCAATTGGGCATCGTTTAAATGCCACGGCCTACCTGAGCATTGTTTCTGACCATGTCCATCCCTTTATGACCACCATGTACCCATCCTTTGATGGCTACTTCCAGCAGGATAATGCACCATGTCACAAAGCTCGAATCATTTCAAATTGGTTTCTTGAACATGACAATGAGTTCACTGTACTAAAATGGCCCCCACAGTCCCCAGATCTCAACCCAATAGAGCATCTTTGGGATGTGGTGGAACGGGAGCTTTGTGCCCTGGATGTGCATCCCAAATATATCCATCAACTGCAAGATGCTATCCTATCAATATGGGCCAACATTTCTAAAGAATGCTTTCAGCACCTTGTTGAATCAATGCCACGTAGAATTAAGGCAGTATTACAAACACAGTATTAGTATGGTGTTCCTAATAATCCTTTAGGTGAGTGTATAAACTCGCAATTGTGAGTTATAAAGTCAAAATTGTGTTATAAAGTCAGAATTGCGAGATATAAAGTCAGAATTGTGAGATATAATGTCAGAATTGTGAGTTACGAGATATAAAGTCAGAATTGTGTGATATAAAGTTAGAATTGTGAGATATAAAGTCAGAATTGCGAGATATAAAGTCAGAATTGTGTGATATAAAGTCAGAATTGCACTATAAAGTCAGAATTGTGAGTTACAAAATCATAATTGTGAGTTATAAAATCATAATTGTGTGAGATATAAAGTCAGAATTGCGAGATATAAAGTCATAATTGTGAGTTATAAAATCAGAATTGTGTGAGATATAAAGTCAGAATTGCGAGATATAAAGTCAGAATTGTGAGTTATAAAATCAGAATTGCGAGATATAAAGTCAGAATTGTGTGATATAAAGTCAGAATTGTGTTATAAAGTCAAAATTGCGAGATATAAACTCGCAATTGTGAGTTATAAAGTCAGAATTGTGAGATATAAAGTCAGAATTGCGAGATATAAAGTCAGAATTGTGTTATAAAGTCAAAATTGCGAGATATAAACTCGCAATTGTGAGTTATAAAGTCAGAATTGTGTGATATAAAGTCAGAATTGTGTTATAAAGTCAGAATTGCGTGATATAAAAAGAATTGCGTGATATAAGGTCAGAATTGTGCTATAAAGTCAGAATTGAGTTATACAATCTGAATTGTGAGTTATAAAATCAGAATTGTGTGAGATATAAAGCAGAATTGTGAGATATAAAATCCGAATTGTGCGAGATATAAAGTCACAATTGCGCGATATAAAGTTAGAATTGCGTTATAAAGTCAGAATTGTGTTATAAAGTCAGAATTGCGTTATAAAGTCAGAATTGCATCAGTGTGAAGTTTTTTTTTAAATAAATTAATAACTATATTCGGTAAGGATGCATTAAATTGATTAGAAAGTCAGAATTGTGAGATATAAAATCCGAATTATGCGAGATATAAAGTCAGAATTGCGTGATATAAAGTCAGAATTGTGTTATAAAGTCAGAATTGTGAGTTATAAAGTCAGAATTGCATCAGTGTGACTTAAAATTTTTTTTTATAATTATATTCGGTAAGGATGCATTAAATTGATCAGAAATTCAGGAAGTCAGAATTGCGAGATAAAGCGTCAGAATTGTGAGATATAAAATCCGAATTGTGCGAGATATAAAGGCAGAATTGTGTTATAAAGTCAGAATTGCGAGATATAAACTCGCAATTGTGAGTTATAAAATCAGAATTGCGTTATAAAGTCAGAATTGTGTTATAAAGTCTGAATTATGCAGTATAAAGTCAGAATTGTGTTATAAAGTCAGAATTATGCAGTATAAAGTCAGAATTGCGAGATATAGCATCAGAATTGTGAGACATAAAATCCGAATTGTGCGAGATATAAAGTCAGAATTGCGTTATAAAGTCAGAATTGTGAGTTATAAAGTCAGAATTGCATCAGTGTGACTTTTTAAAAAAAAAATTATAATAATTCTAATTGGTAAGGATGCATTAAATTGATCAGAAGAGAATGGAAATACATTTATGATCTTACAAAAAAGTATCACTGTTTCCCCCCAAAATATAAAGCAGCAGAACTGTTTTCAGCATTGATTATAATACGACAATGTTTCTTGGGCAACAATTCAGCATCAGAGAGCCTACATGGTGTATTTATTCAAGCTTTCTTCTCGTTCTTGGCAGACATTCAGACACTGTAAACAACAGACACTGATCTGACCTTTTCAATTTTTGAAGACTGAACTCACGCTGTGTGAGAGCCATTCTGCAGCAAGGGTGGCAGACAAAAGCTGAACTCACGACAAGAAATCATTATTATGAAGGACAGGGGCTTTGGCTCACATTAGCAGATGTGCACTTTATAAACTGGATGAGTTTCAAGCACTTAAATGAATGCCCATGGGATTCATGACACAAGGGGATTGATGAAACTTCCCGCTCTTTGTTTCTTTTGTTTTTTTGCTCTGCAGGTTTCAAGAACCGTCCGAAATCTCTCAAAGTCTTTGTGAACCCCATCAGCCACAAGAAAGAGGCGTACCAGATTTACCTGGACAAAGTGGCCCCGCTCTTCAAGCTTGCTGACATACAAGCCGATGTCACCAGTAAGTCTCACACATCTGTACTGTACGGGATAACAAACGATTACATTGGTGGCTTTTCCTCTCAGGTTCAGCTTGAAGCCTTCACGCACAGGTGACTGCCACCCCCTCAGGCCTCACTCGAGGTCGAAGTGCATTAACGTCTGCCCTCAGGGTCTGTTCGCTCATAGGATTCATCCCTCAGTGCTCAACAATTCCCTATATGCTAACAAGCTGGTGCTTTACGCCATTAGGCATTGGCAGTGGATCATAGGAAATCAATATTTTAGGGTGAAGAATGTCAAGGTCCCTATGTTAATGCATCATTTGAATACACACTTAAAAGCAAAATTAATCTTGTTTACCATTTTAACTGCCAACTCTCCATGCATTATACTAAAAACCAACATTTAGAGGAAAAAATATTAGATGACTAATAATATATATCAGAATATTGTTGAAACAAAATAGATTTACTTGAGAAGCAACACTATATATGATTAAAAAAAAAATGTTTTCATAGATTCATAGTATCTTGAATTTAAAATTATTTGGTCTTACTGCACTAGCAGATTTTTCCACTGATTTATTTTTGTTGTACCTAAAACAAGTGAAAAAAACCCGAAAAAAAAAAAAAAAAACACTGACCAGTGCAGTAAGATAAAATACAGTTGTATTACAGATCTATGCTCTGAAAACAGGTTTTCAATACACTATATTGCCAAAAGTATTGGGACACCGCTCCAAATCATTAAATTCGGGTGTTCCGATCACTTCCATGGCCACAGGCGTATAAAATCAAGCACCTAGGCATGCAGACGCTTCTACAAACATTTGTGAAAGAATGGGTCGCTCTCAGGAGCTCAGTGAATTCAAGCGTGGTCCCGTGATAGGTTGCCACCTGTGCAATAAGTCCATTCATGAAATTTCCTCACTACTTAATATTCCATGGTCAACTGTTAGTGGTATTACAACAAAGTAGAAGCAATTGGGAACAACAGCAACTCAGCCACGAAGTGGTAGGCCACGTAAAATTACAGAGCGAGGTCGTTGGATGGAGTGGTGTAAAGGACGCAGTGGAGACGTGTTCTCTGGAGTGACGAATCACGCTTCTCTGTCTGGCAATCCGATGGACAAGTCTGGGTTTGCTGGTTGCCCAGAGAACAGTACTTGCTTGACTCAATTGTGTCAAGTGTAAAGTTTGATGGAGGGGGGATTATGGTGTGGGGTTTGTTTTCAGGGGTTGGACTTGGCCCCTTAGTTCCAGTGAAAGGAACTCTTAATGCTCCAGCATACCAAGACATTTTGGACAATTTCATGCTCCCAAATTTGTGGGAACAGTTTGGGGATGGCCCCTTCCGGTTCCAACATGACTGCGCACCAGTGTTCAAAGCAAGGTCCATAAAGACATGGAGGAGCGAGTTTGGTGTGGAGGAACTTGACTGGCCTGCACAGAGTCCTGACCCAATAGAACACCTTTGGGATAAATTAGAGCGGAGACTGCGAGCCAGGCCTTCTCATCAAACATCAGTGCCCCACCTCACCTCACAAATGCACTTCTAGAAGAATGGTAAAAATTCCTATAAACACACTCCCAAACCTTGTGGAAAGCCTTCCCAGAAGAGTTGAAGCTGTTATAGCTGCAAAGGGTGGGCCAACTCCATATTAAACCCTACGGATTAAGAATGGGATGTTAAAGTTCATGTACATGTAAAGGCAGGCGTCCAAAAACTTTTGACAAATCAAATCAAATCAAATCACTTTATTGTCACACAGCCAATATAGTGTATGTTGCTTTTTAAGTAAATGTATCTTGTTTCAAAGAATTTTAGATATTTTAACTAGTAAATTGGACAAAAACGTGTTAAGATTTGGATTTTCTTAAGGGTTGACTCTTTTTATCTTGGGCCAGCAAGAAACCACCTAACCACATATGACCACATAGCGTCATGCTAAGAACCTTTACAGCACCCTAAAGGCCAGTACACACCGGGACGAATATCGCGCACTTATCGCCAGCATTTTTCGACGCGTATTGAGTGTTCACACCCAAGCGATTTTCATGCGCCGAGTGAACGTGCAAATTCAGTAGATGGTGCTCCCGGTACACAAGCTGGTGCTGCGCCATTTAACTCACTTGTCACGCAAAAGAAGAAGAGAGACAGTATTTACGTGCTTGCAAAAAAAACAGTTTACGCTAAATGGCAAGCAGCATTAGCAGCTCATCTTCTTCTTTGTCTACTTACTTCTTCTTCATTGTATCAATGTGTGCTCGGCAAGACTGTTTTGTGAGCGCCACCAAGTCGCGTTTTACTGTAACTTCAGCAGCTCCAGGCACGTGAACAAAAGAGCCGATCTCATTGGTCGACCAGTTTTTAACGCGCCGTGTCAAAATAAAAAAACAAACCCAAGGCGTTTTTTTTTTTTATGCCACTTTTACGCCTGCCGTTTTTGCGTGTCGGTGTGCACACTCACATTGGTGCAGTGTGCACTGCAATCGTCCCGGTGTGAACAGGCCTTAACATCATGGCAGTGAGCTTTGCATGAGCAAACATAGTTAATCCACACACTGGCTGCATCTGAAATCACATACTCTCTTGAGTAGGTACTTCTTTTGAATAAGTAATTACTTCACAGCAGCTAAAAAAAGTTTGTTCTATATAGTATGAATGTAATCTGGACATACCACATCCACCATGTTGCCATTTTCATGTGACCCACCAGCGTCAGTTGCAAAGACATTGGTTAATAAAGTGAGATTAAATACATAAAGTACATGTGCTATTTAACATTTAATTATTGCAAGTTTGTGTAATATTATGAGTTTGCATTTTAATGTTTATATTAATTTTGAGGAATACTCAATCTGTTTTTGAGCAAGTGAGATGAGTAAATGCATGCTCACATTTAGTCTACTCTGGAACTACAATTACCATCATGTTTACAGTACACTTCTGCTCCTGATGTCTCTACATGGGGACACGAGAGGTGTCTGTCAGTAAATGGGTGAACAAAGTAACTTGCGTTACTTGTTTGAAAAAAATAACTCTGATATTTTCTTGTAAATTAATAACGCATTACTTTAGTTACTTGAAAAACGAAATCTGATTATTTAACTTCTGTTACTTGTAATTCATTACCCACAACACTGACCACCACTTTGTAAAATTGTTTGTAAAAGAGCATTGTGAGCAACTCCAAAAACATTGCCAGGTAATACATGCTCCTCATAATCTCTCGATATCTATTTGTCAGCAGTGTGTTTGTGTGCTTGAGGTTGTGTATGTGTGTGTGCTTGTACTGGAAGTAGCAGCTGTACAACACTGCTGTGGATGGTTCTAAATGCATCTCACATTCATAATGACAGGAGAAGTGTATCCTCCGTCAGTAACCTGACCCAGGGGGAGGGACTGCACCCATCTGTTCTAACACAGTGCGGGACTCCCCCTCCTCCCCTTTACCCACCTCCTCCCACACACACAGGACCCCGTACTATATGTACTATGCAACCACGGACTACACACACCCCCAAACACTCACCAGGCGCCCCCTGCTTTTGGGAAGGAGACTCCGCAATCTGTGCTGTAATGAATGTGGGTACCTGATTCCAGAAGCCATTTGAACAGTAATAGAATCCGTTTCCTGATGATTTGCTCCCGAGGGCAGAGGCTGAGAGCTCGAGGTGGAGCCATTAAACAACATTTTACCTAATATAAATTAAATATCTCATTCTGCCGCTTGGAACGCAGAGCTTTGAGAATATATATGATCGAATTAGCTCTATAGACTGAGATGCACGGGCAGTGTTTGTGAAATGTCATGCTCAAGACAAGCAATTACAGTGTATAATTCACAGCTATTTACTGATAACCAACACTTGTGTGTGGAAATGTCGTTTTTGGCATTTACATGGAGTCTAATTTTGCATTTTATGTGCTTAGACTGGTGCGCTATAGATAGATCACGGTTTTAAATCTTTGATTTTTAACTAATGATATTGCACAGCTCAGGCCAGAATTTTCAATCAGTGAGATATGAAAAATATGCCTGGGTTGTGGTTTTATTTGACAAGGTCAGGGCCACGTGACCCTTTAATTTGCACTTTGATTTGCAAGTTCTCCCCCTACAGTTCTGCACTAAGAATTGAAATCATAACAGAGTCTATGGCTACTGTATGTCTGGAATATTAATGCACTTCTATTTCTGCAGAATGTGTGGAGCAGTGTAAATAATATCATTATCATTTAATTTTTATTTACAAGATGATAATTACATGTTCATTAACCCCAAACAAGAGCAGTTAATGATTGTTAATAATAATAATTAATGTGATTAAAAAAAATTCTGCAAGGACAAATTAAATTGATAAAAGCTTCTACTTTGTACAAAACAAAATTTATTTCAAATAAATGCTATTCTTTTGAACTTTTTAATCAAAGAATCCTAATAAAAAAATCTGAAAAAATATTGATAATAATAATAAATGTTTTTTTGAGCAGCAAATAAGCATATTAAAATGATTTCTGAAGGATTTTCATGTGACACTGAAGACTGGAGTAATGATGTTTAAAGTTCAGTTTTTTGCGTCACAGGAATAAATTACATTTTTAAATATATTCAAATAGAAAACAGGTATTTTAAATTGTAATATTATTTCACAATATTCATGTTTTTTTACTGTACTTTTGATCAAATAAATGCAGCCCTGAGCATGAGATTTCTTAAAAAAATATTTTAAAAATCTTACCAAACATATAATGTTTCAGAAAAAAGTTATTATCACATGAATTTCTGCCCCCACAATTGTGTGCATTTTCCATTGTCATATGCATCTGTACTAGTTGGGCTGGTACCAGGGATAGCCAGGCATGTCATAATGAGCAGGCACTCTGCATCTCTGTGTACATCATAAAACACATTCTTAAACAACAACAACAACAACAACAGAAAAAACATCCATCTGCAACTGTCACATCAGCCACGGTGAGCCCTTTGATGGGTGGTCACAGCTGGGACCCGTTCTGTGGCGGAGGTGCCCCAGAAAATGCTAAGTGGGGCACAGGCGTGCACAATGCCATCTGCGGCATGCCACCCCTCTTCCCCCGCATTCAGTGGCCTTTTCCCGTACCACACAGGCCAGGGGATTCTGCCACACTACGCCAAACCTGAATCGACAATTATACTGGATCAAGCCTATATCCAACAAACTCTGCTGACCACATCTAACCCTCTTTTTTTCTGACCCTTGACCCTTTGTTTACCTTGTTACCCAAATTACATAACAGTACTGTAATGTAAATAGCAAACCACACAGTGAATGCTGTGAAAAATCTTGTTTTGCGCAGCTTGGGCAAGCCGAACACAAGAGCGGTTGCCTCTTTGTACCACAACTCATAATCTTGATTAAAAATGCAAACAGCATGCAAGTATAAATTCTGCTTTACAGCCAGTACCATATGTTTGGCTTAAGCCATTTGCCAATGCCTGGAAAAGGGTACTAAAGGCAGTTTGGAGTGCTTTCCTTTAAAAAAAAAAAAAAAAAAAACATTAACTCTTTCTTTTCCACAGTCACTAAGCGAAAGGGCCACGCTCTGTCCATTCTGAAAGACTGCAGCTTGGAAGAATATGATGGGTATGTATACTTCATGGTTTGTACTTGTGTTGAAAAAAAAATCTTCAAAGATCTGATTCAATCTATGAAGCATTTCTACAGTGGGTTAGTAAAACTTTCCAAATTGACTAAACTAAGCATTCCTGAAAAACGCTGTTGAAAGTGGATCAGATCAAGCAGCAAAACACACTTGTAGCCAATCAGCAGTAAGGGCATACGCTCATTAGGGGGGAGGTGCCTGTGTTGCATAGAGACAGAGCGTATTTACGCCACGCCCACTCCTGGGGATGGGGTTGAACAATCCAACGCTCTCCATTGACTTTGTATTGCGTGAGGCTGCCTCCTTGTCATTTCGGACTTATAACAAAAAACAGAACAATGTCTAAAAGCTGATATGTGACAAAGTGAACAGCAAACAAGCTAAAAAACACAGAAATAAGTTTTTATAAGCTGATGACCCCAAAAAACGAGCGTTTAAGGAGACAAAAGTGGATAAAGTCAGTAAAATGTGATGCTTCAGCAGGAAGAATGGGTAAATTCTGGGATCCTGACACTCAGTATGC
This sequence comes from Romanogobio albipinnatus, assembly GCA_023566225.1. NCBI lineage: Eukaryota > Metazoa > Chordata > Actinopteri > Cypriniformes > Gobionidae > Romanogobio > Romanogobio albipinnatus. Next base: position 11,879,277 of record CM042243.1, read on the forward strand.
CTCAGTATGCCTATGTGTGCAGTAAACATTTTGTCACTGTTAAGTCAAATATCCAAATGTCAGTTTTATATATTATATTTCCTGTCGCTTAATACGTTCCCCTCCAGTGGGTGTAGTTCTCAGTGTAATATAACATGTCGTGCTCTGTCTCAATGGCCTGTATCCACTTTTGTGTCCTTATAAGCTCGTTTTTTGGGTCAACAGCTTATAAAAACTGCTGGGTTTTGGTTCTGGGTTTTGTTTAGCTTGTTTGCTGTACACTTTGTCACATGTCAGCTTTTAGACATTTTTCTGATTTTTGTTATAAGTACGAAATGACAAGGAGGCAGCCTCACGCAGTGCAAAGTCAATGAAGAGTGTTTGATTGTCCCCCCCCTCCCCCAGTGGGCGTGGACTTCAGATTATGACGCGTCGCTCTGTCTCTTTAGCATATTTGTGGGATCGTTTTCGGTAGGGATGTGTTTGTTTTGATGATTTCAAATATCAACAGTGTTTCTCAGAAATATCTTACTGCACCTTAAATTGCAAAATGGCTGTTTGTGGTGTGTATACATAAACTGAATTTTATATATTTTATATATATATATATATATATATATATATATATATATATATATATATATATATATATATATATATATATATATATATATATATACAGAGAGAGAGAGAGAGAAAGAGAGAAAGAGACAGATCATTTTTTTTTTAATTGCTTCAAAATTCTTTATATTACAGTAAAGCTAATTTTACAGTAAACACAATATTTGCTGTAGTTTTTTTGCAGTGAGAGGCGCCTTTTTAAATAGTTTTCTATTGGCAGTGAGTGTTTTGCACTCTGTTTATGCACCCCACACGCCTCGTGTTTTTGTAGGAGCGCTCTGAGTATCTGAAGTTGAAATAAAAATAACTTCAAAAAACGTGAATGACTTTGGGCACTTTTCTGCTCATTGTCCAATCGAATGAATGGAGAGGCGGTTCTTGTGTTGTGGTGACTGTTACTTTGATTAGACTGACTAACTGCATTAGTTAACATGAACTAATAATGAACTGCACTTATAAAGCATTTATTTATCTTTGTTAATGTTAATTTCAACATTTACTAATGCATTATTAAAATCTTGTTAACATTATTAATGCACTGTGAACTAACATTAACAAACCATGAACAGCTGTATTTTTATTAAGTAAGGTTAACAATGCTGAACAGAGGTGTTGTTCATGGATAATTCATGTTAACTAATGCATTAAGTAATGTTAACTAATACAACCTTATTGTAAAGTGTTACCGTTATTTTCAGTCAGTTTAATGTGATGTACTAATAACTAAAACTGAAATAAAATGAAGAAAACCTATATAAACAAACAAACGTATTAATATTATGAAAAAAAACACACACACACACACACACACACACACACACACACACACACACACACACACACACACACACACACACACACACACACACACACACACACACACACACACACACACACACACACACACACACACACACACACACACACACACACACACACACACACACACACACACACACACACACACATATATATATAAATAAACTATTGAAGGCACAATATGTAAGATTTTTGGATTAAAATATCCAAAAACCACTAGAACAGTTATATATTTTGTTGAATGGTGTATTTACATTATCCCAAATGTTTCCAAGAATGTTTAAATCCAGAGAAATAAGCAATTTTAAAATTAATTTGTCCATGTCCGTGTGTCGCCTATCAATGACATCATACCAGCGTTACCCTCAATTTCCAGTTTTATTTTTCTAGAAACCCCAGAAACACCAAAGACACTTTAATATATTATATTAAATATATTAATATATTATATTAAATATATTATATTACAGCATCGTTTACCATTAAAATTAATTCCATGCCATTTAACCAGCATTTATTAATATGATATTCTAGTATCGAGCTAGCTTACTGCAGTGAGCAGCAAGTGTCTCATACCAGCCGCGGAGCGAACGCACAGAGTAATGTTATAACATCATTTCAACACTCAAATAGTCTCAAATGAAAAAACTGTGCTGTTTATCCCGCATACGCTTGACCGGAAGAAGCGAAAACGGCGACTGTGGCATAATAAAAGTTCTGTTGCTGTTGAGCCGTGTGTGTCGCGCTCGTCTCTCATTAGCAATCACTCCAGCGACCTCGTTCAGCTCCCACAGCACTTGGCCCTGCTCTGCTTCATACTACAGTAACGTTAATAATCTCATCCATGAAAATGATTTCTGACATCCTGTACCCGTTCTTTTCCACCGGCTGTGAGGTGAAGACTTCAACTCCAAAGATTCTGCGCTCACTCTCGGCGTCATCAAGCTACGCCTTTGTTTTGAATAGGCGACCTCTAGCGTCGAAAAACTACATAGTGAGCCTTTGATTAAAACTATAATATAGGATCAATGATACTAAAATACCACTGGACTGTCTGAACAAATGCTTAAATGTGCTGAGTAGCAAAAGTAATCTACACTAATTAAAAAGATGGCTTTCTATGGCTTTTAGTCATTGTGTGAAAAAGGAGTCATTTGTAGTAAAACGTCCATGCTGCTCTTTTACATACAATGAAAGTGAATGGTGACCATGGCTGTGCAAGATTTTCGATGAATAATGTATTCATAATATTCTTTGTATGGAAGAGAGCAGTCTTGACATTCTCCTAAGAAAGCAAAGAAGAAGTCATTGAACAACATAAAGATGACAACTATCATTTGAAGGCTGAACTATCCCTTTAAAAGGCGCTTTATGATGCGAGTGAAGATGGCATGGATTCAAAGCCAGATGACAGAGTAATCCTGCCTCCCCCTCACATCCCCATGCCTCTCTTGAGGTGACATTTAGCCTTAATAAATAAAGTAGTGTTTGGGACAGAGGGAGGAGAGAGAGAGAGAAAGGCAGAGGTGGACTTTTACAAAAATGAGTGATAATACTTTGATTGGAGCGGCGTGCCGTGGGGCCCAGTGCGGAGCTCTCCGGTAGAGCAGGTCTCTCCGGTGCGGCTCGGCAGGTGGCTCCTTAATTACCTGTTCTGGAAGCAGTGATGAAGTACCGCCATCCAGTCGACCACGGGTGCGGGGCATCGCTCACACCACATCGTACGGTCTCTCTCCACGTGCTCCAGTACTTCTCACAATTAGCTCCTCTTAAATATCTCCGGCCCCGGCTTAACGCTCATCCGTTACTGCCGCCCTACTGTTCCGCTGCATCCTCTGGGCTCGGTGGGTGGGGACGTGCTGGGTCTGGCACAGTGGTCTTTGATTAAAAACACAGCGTGCAGGTTCACGGCAGTGACAAAAGGACAAGGGCAAGCACCGAGCGAAGAACACATTCATGTTGAATGGTGATTAATCTGGTGTATGAAGGTGGTAAGAGGGCTTGGAGGCCGGGTTCTTGTGAATCTAGAAATAAAGAGATCCGACACTGTAAGAGGTCGAAGTAGAACTTAAAATCTTTATTAACATAAAATCACAGGGTTCAGGATCACTGGGTCTGATAGGATGATTTCAAAGTGTGAAGGTCTACTGTGAGGCCTAGAGCTGGACAGTATCACAATATATTCACAGATGATATGAGTGCAGGACCACTTTACATTATTTATATGTGAGAACAACAAATATGAGAGTATATTGCTAAACGAACCAAAAACGGGACATGATGTCACAAGATGTGTCACTAAGAAGGGCAGAATGCTAAAGTACACCTCATACGTGTACTTATGAGGCATTTTTCTTGCCTCATACGCACATAAAGATCCAATCTTTTGATCTGATTTTTTGGCCCGCCTGTTTACATTGACCTTAGACACGACTGGTATCCAATGGGTCTCAGTCCACTTTCAAACAAACTCTGGTGCGGTTCGACTGGAATTGGAATGCAACACAAACCAAAGACATGTAAACAAAACCGAAAATGGGACATAATGTCACAAGATGTGTCCCTAAAAAGAGCAGAATGCTCCAGTACACCCGTTTTTTTTTTGTCATAGTCGTGATGTTGCCCATCACAGTTCAGTACAGGCATCAGAACCGCGTCTCCTTGCAGTAGATCTTCAATTGTGTGTGTGATGGAGGTATTCCTGCTGCTGTTTAGACTTCTTTACACATTTTATAAGCTCTTCACGAGTTGTCAGCTCCATCATATGTACGCACATACAGAGAGTCCATTTAGCCCAGCACTCAGCATTGTTTTGGATGTTTGACTAGTTCAGTCACAAAATATACGTCATAAAAGCCTTTTTTTATCTTTAGATTTTGTGTTTAAAAGGACAGTGTTAACACTAAGCGAACCAGGACTAAGGCTGCGTTTAAACTGAAAGTCTTAATGCACAGATCCAATCTTTTGATCTGATTTTTTGGCCGCCTGTTTACATTGACCTTAGACATGACTAGTATCCAATGGGTCTCAGTCCACTTTCAAACAAACTCGGTTTGACTGAAACGCGGTTTGACTGAAATATGAACGCCACACGAACCAAAGACATGTAAACAAACCAAAAACGGGACATTATGTCACAAGATGTGTCTCTAAAAAGGGCAGAATGCTCAAGTACAACAGTTTTTCTATTCATAGTCGTGATGTTGCCCATCACAGTTCGGTACAGGCATCAGAACCGCGTCTGCTCGCAGTAGATCTTCAATTGTATGTGTGACGGAGGAATTCCTGCCGCTGTTTTGAGTCCTTTACACATTTTATAAGCTCTTCCCGAGTTGTCACCGCCGTCATATGTATGCCAGCGAGCGCATTTAGCCCAGCACACAGCATTGTTTTGGATGTTCGACAAGTTCCATCACAAAATATACGTCATAAAGCCTTTTTATCTTTAGGTTTGGTGCAAACTTTAAGCGAACCAGGACTAAATGTATCATTTTCTTTTTTGGTCTGGACCAAAAGCACAAATAACTGAACTACAGGCCTAGATTCTGCAGTGGCCAGGTGCTACAAGTCGTAGCTCAAACTAAAAGTTCTACAAACACGTGAAGGCTTTTTTTTCAGTTCAGAATTGTTGCGGTAATTACGGCATGGTATGAATGCAGCTTATTAAACTATTTTACCACAAGGATATTTAAAGCATGTTTAAATTTTACACTATACAGTACTACTAAAATTTTGGGGTCGTTTTGATATTTTTAATTGTCTTTGAAAGAAGTCTTATCTTCACTAAAGCTGCACTCATTTAATACAAAAGTAATATTGTGTAATATTATCACAACTTAAAATAACCGTTTTCTAGCGAGTAATTTATTTCTGTGATCACTACTCCAGTCTTCAGTGTTATCCTTCTGAAATCATTCTAATATGCTGATTTGCTGCTCAAGAAATCATCAATGTTGCAAACAGTTATGCTTCTTAATATTTTCATAAAAACTGTGCTTTATTTCTAGCCTGACGTCGTCATACTCAATTCTAGTCAGAATATGAGTCTGATACTGCTCCGTTGGGCTGTGATTATGGGGCGTGGTTAAACGGAACCAGGAAAGACCTCAATTGGATAGACCTACAACCAATCAGAGCAACGGAGCGACGCATAATGTTAGTTGTCAAATGTCAACAGAACTCAACTGCACTGTGTTGCCAAGTCCGCGGGTTGAAGCGTCCCCAATTATGTGATATACAGACACAGGAATGCGAAATTTAGCAGGCAGTCCAGCCAAAATAACACATATTTTACCCCCCAAATGCCATTTTTCCCGGAGAACCCCACCACCCGGAAAGCTATTGGGCTTGTTTTTAGCTAGTTTTGAGTAGCAATTGGGCGAGTTTTGCTGTAAAAACTTAGCAACCCTGTCTGCATGCACGCTAGAATAAGTCAGAATAAGATGAGTGTAAACGATCTAAAAAAAGAATTTAAGGATACACAGAGTACTTACCAACACGATCATCATTTCTGAGAGAAATAGTAAAGGTGAATGCATATACGAACAAGTTCTCCGTTTAGGATTAGAACAAATTCAACCCAAGCGCCTTTGATGACGTGGATGATTACGTCACTGTTTATCATCTGTCCATCATCGTCTAAAGCCCGCCCTGACAATTTCATTGGTCCGAACAGTTTCTGTTCGGGCATAATTACTTCTCTATGGATCAAGTCCAGACCGAACTGCCCGTGCAAAATTATTTGTGGGCGGGGCTAAGTTCGTCTGGCATCCAGGCTACTTTATTTCAGAATTCTTTGATGAATAGAAAGTTTGATGAACAAATAGTAATAATTTGTACCATTATAAATGTCTTTACACAGTCACTTTTGATGACTTCAATGCATCCTTATTGAGTAAATGTATGAATTTATTACTAATCCCAAACCTTTGAATGGTAGTGTATAATTGAGATAAATCAGATTATATAATGGTTCTAAATAAAAAACAATATGCAAGAGTGATGAAAACAAATATACACTATAAAACTCTGTAATACTTCTAAAAAGGCATTTCAAGTTGAAGTGTGCAATTGCCATGCCTGTATTATCACTAAAATGAACATGAAAATATTTTTTATAAAATAAATAATTAGACACATCACCTTTAAATTAGTAGCATTACTGCTTTAGTTACTCCTCAACACTGGAATGAAAGACCCTGTGGGATCATGCATCATATCTGTGCACTTAAGGTAATAGATGTCATTATAGATAATAGATTTCTCTTGCTCCTGTACAGCGCAGCAGTGAGACTCAAGACTTAACCCCGAGGATAATATCTGTGTGGAATTTCGGCATCAGTCATGGTCTGCCTGTGTATTCCAATTTCATAAAGCTGATTCTCTATCGAGGATTATAGAAAAGATGCTCTGATGATTTTGTTGAAATTTAATTTTCTGTCTGCATGACAAATCACTGAGGATATCTAAGCTACTTAACCCGGCGGGTGAAAAAGAGAAAAAAAAAAGATCACTCTTTCTGTTGTTTGCTAAACAGGATAATCTTCAAGCAGGGAATTTGTGTCAGTACTATTGTTACAGCCTCATTGGGTACGTTTCAAATCACACAATAGAGTCATGGAGAGGGGTCTTCACAAGGATAGTTCACTTAAAAAAATTAAAATAGTCATTTACTCACTGTCATGTTGCTCCAAACCATTATGACTTTCTCCTGTAGAACACAAAAAAACGTATATAAAAAATAAATCATAATAAAAAACTTTAAATATATTTATTACATTTTCAGTGTACACACACAGGTTTGTTTTGCTATCTAGTGAGGACATTCCATAGGCGTAATGGTTTTTATACTGTACAAACTGTACATTCTATCCCCCACACTACCCCTACCCGTCACATGAAATATTCAGCATTTTTACATTTTTAATAAAAAACATTTTAGTATGTTTTTAAAGCTATCTTAAATATGGGGACATATGAAATGTCCTCATATTTCATGTTTACGCTGTAATACCAGTGTAATACCCGTGTCATTATACGAATCTCTGTCCTCATAAATCACAAAAAAACACATACATACGGTGATAATGCTGATGTTACATTAAACAGCTGACAACTTGTCAATAATAATCCATAGGGGGTTTTATTAGAAAGAAAATGTTAAAACACACAATCTTTAACACCTCAGCGAAAGCAGAAGAAAAGAGACTTGCATAGTTCCATTTTTCTTTCTTTTTTTTCCCTGTCGAGGATACGTGTTAAAGCTCTCTAAACTAAGTCCCCTGTCCTCATTCCTCTGAACTCGATTAATTAACTTCTGAAGAATTAATTCTGCAAAGGTAATACTAATCACACGTTTTTTTCATTAATAGATCATCACTCATTAATTACTTCGGCAACTGATGCTTCCTCCGGTTTAAATGGAACGGTGCTATTTCAGTTACGTCTCACATTAAGTCACGCGCTGTGCCACACACAATAGACGTTAAAGTGATGGCACATCAGTGATGGATGCAATTATTCCCCTCACACATTTAAGTTAATTATCAGCACCCTGAATGAAAAGACCTTATTTGTGCAGTTTTTACTGCCACCACATTGACTGCTGATAGATGGGAAGTGAGATAAGTGCCACACAATGAGACTGACGTGACACATTAGGGAACATTACATGTATGGGAGTAGTGCGTTACTTCTCCTCACTTTCAGCTCACAGAGACTCTCGCTATTCTTGGCTTTTGCTTGTCTGATATACAAGCTATGATTGGAAAAAGACCATTTCCTGATTTTGTAATGCAGTGTGTCACACTATAATGCATCTCACCCTAATGTCACATTTATTTGAACAAAATGTGTCTTTTTTTAACCATGAAGTTTGAGAATTGTGGGCTGAAAGAAAAAAGTCATGCTCTGTACATCTCTGATAACGGTAACAATCTCTAAAACTGCGATACCCATCATGCTTGCGATGCAATAACTCCTACAATGGTTATTTTTGGTGCGTTTCATTTGTCCTCAGAAGTGGGGAATTGCTAGTTCCCAGAAGGAATTTTTTAACTGGAACGCCTCAAGTCGGAGTTGCGACTGGGATCAACCCAGACTTCTGAATTCAATGTGGCTTCTCAGCGCATCACTCGTAGTGAAAGAGTAGTAATTCACATCATACTTGGTATGGTGTGGACATATTACTTCAGCATTATCTGAGCAAAATACCGCTTTTTTGTGTTTGTATTCTGAAAGAGCAAGCATAATAAAGGTTTGCCTTTGATGCGTCCATCTTAGTTTTCCAACCTGTGTACTGGAATGCACTCAACTCGGATGTGACGTCATTCCCAGCTCGAACATCCCTCTTCCGAGGTAAATGGAATGCAGCATTATATCCTTACTTTTCCCAACATGGAGAAGAGGTTTTCAGCTGTATTTATCTGTAAAGTAATTTTTAGATATCATTAAGTGCATTACTTGCACACTATCAATTTAACTTTAGTGCTATTCACTGCATGAAAAGTGAGATTTTCGACCCCGTAAACGCCTGTATACTCCCGGAAATCTCCCTAATTTTCGGCAGTTTTCGACAATTTACAGGCAGCGAACGTCGCGTTCGTCTGTGCCACAAATTGTCGTAAACGAACCATGACGTAGGTGGAGAGCCCCCCCACCCCCCGCTGAGACCGCGCGGAGGTGCGACGCCTCTAATTTGCATATGAATAGCAGCGAAACCAGAGAGTCAACGGCCAGACTTGAATTTACTCACTCACTATTGGCTGAAGCCACTACATTTAAAAAAGAAAAATCCCTCGTGATCACTGCAAACCAATCATTATTGGTCCCCATGGCTCATTATAAATGTAAACCCCAATAATATTAATAAATATATAATTTATGTTGTAATAATTTGTTTTATATTAATGTTATTGTGCTATGAAGTATTCATGCCATCAAGGAATATATGGGAAAATTATACGGACCGTGCCGTTTATTTAAAGAAAGAGCATTTATAAGCATACAGCTGTTCATTCAAAGAAAGGGCTTCATTTATAAAACACAGCTGTTTATTCAAAGAAAGAGCTTTATTGTTAAAAACACAACTATGTACAGTGCAGCAGTAATGTAATGTAAAGTTCGGCGTGCTCCAGGGCCAGGCTGCGAGAGCGGTGGCCGCACAATCCATCCAGAAACCCCGTCAACAATGCGTCTTCCTCGTCAAACATGAGTTCAATGGTCGCGGACTTCCACGTCCACCTCATCCAGCACACTCTCGCTTCCAGCAACTGTAATACAATCCATAAAGACAATAAGCAACCTGAAAAATACTCACATTGACAAAAAACGGATCTAATATAATAAATCTTACCCTTTTTCTTCTTGATCGACTCTAAACTTCGAGCGAAACTTGCCTGCTATGTAAGTTCAGTGTTTGTATCTGAAGCTGCGGCGTGTCGATTCATAATACGTCTTACAGGCAGCTGGAAAACAATTACATGAGACTGGTATTAATAAAAACAGTCACGGTAAAATTAAACTAGGAATGAGAAACACATTAGAAGTTACTTACACACAATTTCGTCGTGATCAGCGGTTAAATCTGGACTCTTGGAAATCGCTCCAAGCAGATAAGAGCTCACGGCTTCGTTATGAGGCGAGGATAGTCTGTGTAAACAAAATGTGCAGTTTTAAGCTCGGATCTATTAACGCACCCATTTCCTTATACAGCTGAATAAAAGCATATTCTTTAAATCGTAACGTTACATTACCCATGCTCTGGTTCATAGCGCCTGCAGTTTCCTCAGAGTTGAAGACGAAGACAGCCTCCTGAAAATGAGTCGAAAAAGTTGGTCGCGTCCAGGAGTTGAAGACGGCGTCCTGTCATTGTTGATCACGAAAAAGGAAAGCAGCAAAAAAAATAGGTTTAAAGCTCGTCTTCTACGCGTCATGGCCATGACCTCGACCTCACACGTCATTGGACTAGGGCTTTACTATGGAACGCGCCCGGGGCCAAATCTCTTTATACGAAACGCGTGACTTATGACTGTTTCACCACGCACTGTTTGTCCGCGTCAACGCAGCAATTTTTTACGTGTTTCTTTTGTATGTGTAGACACGCACATTCTGGTCGTGTAACAGGCATACACACACAGTCGACGCACAGTTTTAACATGTTAAGAAGACACATTTGAACGTGTTTCTTAACGCGCACATTCTGTACATGTCGAAGTGTATTTTTTTTTTTTTAAAGCAGACTTACCTTTAGATGTAGCCTACATACATAAGATATTAATTAATTGCTTAACTGACTATTGTGCTAGAGTAAAGTAGCCTAATGTTACAATGTATATTAAGTAAATGCTTAATTATACAATTATTATAATTTAGCTATATATAATTTCTAAAAGTATATATAGGCTAATTTACACAGCACATATTTATAACTGAAAACACACACACACAACTTTATTCACTTTCACATAATAATGTTTTTGTAATTTGGTGTTTAGTTTGTTTATACTGTTCTGTCTCTGTTTTGAACATCTGATGAGTGCTATAATAAAATGACTTCATTATATTTAAAATATGTTTTGATATACATTTTATTTATATTATTAATATTTTATTTACCCATAACGTGTCTTTAGGAAGCCATAAGTTATAGAGACAAGAATAACTTTTGCCATTTAAATGCCACATTAATTTACTGAGGACCCATACAGCCAATGATCATGTGTGAAAACACTTATACATAAATTGATCACTTAGAAATCAAAACTAAGGTTTGAGAAAGAAAGAATATGCATACAACAAAATATATTGTTTCATAGCAGCTTCAGTAACAAGTTCAAAACAAATTCTGCTGTAAACCGGCTCTAACAAGCCAATATAGTGTCAATATTCAGCTCAAGTGACTTCAGTGTTGATTCAGTTCAACTGATTTCAGTTCAACTGTAAATTCCTCAGTTGTGCATATTTGTGTGTAGTTAGATATATGCAAAAACAACATTTTTGGAAGAGTTAAAATAGTTTTGCACAAAGTGTTGCTTTTGCAAGCGATATCTGATGTTTTGCATGTTGTGTGTTTTGTGTGTAGAGTTACAAGAAATGGAGCCATATTTCAGAAATTGTGTGTAAGCAATTAGATAAAACTGTAAATGAATCCAGTTTATTTTAGTTCAGGACTCATAGTCCAGGTGTTAGTAATCTGTGCTTAATCTTTGTTCCAGGCAACAATTTTTTAACTCGCGATTTACTAGATTAGGCCTACTCTTGGCATAATTTAAACCCTGTCCAGGAAACCACCTCTTGAAAATCTGCATTGATAATTCATAAAATGTGGTGTGAGCTCAATTTAAATGACAATTACAGAAAAAAACACAATCTGACTTAACTATAAACACACAAACTTGTACTTTTCACATTTATGATTAATAGCCATTTAAAAAATCATTCACAGTGCAGGGTGGAAAAATTAATTTTGGTATGTAAACTGTATGCTTTACTTGATTTATTTGTGTGCTTTGGTTCATTGTCTTGTTGCATCACATAACCTCTCTAAAGGTTGAAGACATGAACTGCTCTCCTGTATATATATTTTTTTACATAACATTGGTTATTGCTAATGACATACAGAGTAATTAATCTACACTGTGAGCCCGGACAAGTTGAATCTACTTAAAAAATTGGAGCAAACTGGTTGCCCTAAAAATTTAGTAATGTGAACTAAAACGAGTACATTTAACTTAAATTTAAGTTAACATTTTAACTTAAACTTTAAACTTGTTTTAGTTAAAAAATTCAGAACCTAGATAAAACTCCCCCTGCTGCTACTCTGATTTGCATTTGTGTAGCTCACAGCATGTTCATTTACATGATAAAGCCTCCCCTGGAATTAAGGGGAGGGGGGGTCATGGGGGGACAACTGCCAAGCAAGGCCCACGTCAATTTCCGTCAATTTCCGGCAGTTTTCGGCGTTGCCTGCAAATTGCCGTGCACAGTCGTAAACCTGAAGTTTCACGGCAATCTACAGTGCCACATACTGACGAAAATCCCACTTTTCATGCAGTGATTGTCAAAATGCAAAAAAGCAACACATTTAATAATGTATTTAATCACATTTAATTAATCATCCCCATAATTGCGACTTTTTATCTCACAATTGTTTCTTTCCTCGCAATTGCGAGTTTAGGCTACATTTCGCAACTGTTTTTGTCCGTATTCGGTCATATAAACTATATATAAACAGAATTTATATAAAGTCACAATTGCATATAAAGTTTATATCTCGCAATTCTGACTTTATAGCGCAATTGTGAGAAAAAGTCTCACTTTTTTCAAAGATTCAAAGATTCTTTTTTCACAATTGGACTTCATAACTCCCGATTCAGATTTTTTTTTTCTCGTAATTATGAGTTTATATCACGCAATACTTCCTTTATAAGTATATTTTTATTTACAATGTATAACTTGAGAAAAAAAAAAGTTAAATTGTGAGATGAAAGTCGCAGCTATCTTTTAAATCCATGTCCGTGGCGGAAACAAGCTTCCATAGTAAATAGTATAAAGAATTGCGTAAGAATTTTTCACTTTCACGTTTTTCCCAAGTAAAAAATGCAAGTCTAAACATTTTCAAAATTACTAGAACTAGTTTTAACTTGACAAAACGGGATACTCACAGCGTGACAAAACTAAATGCCAAAGACACATCTGTATATAGTCAAATAATTTAAAGCTGCAGTCCGAAAGTTGCCTCTTTGAAATCTGGAATTGCAGTTAGTTGCGGAATGATTATCTTTACTTGGGTTGTGGATCATCACGGCTCCTCAGCGCGGATGAATCTAATGTTTTGAGGAGTAATATGTGTAGGCTGTCACCACACCGGTGTGGATCATGTACTTCGGAATCACAGATACTATATTACATCTTGGAAGTATGACCAAAATAATACGTTTCACCGGAAAATGTGATCTGAACAAGTAAGTAACATGTCTGCCACTTTTGTTCTGACCAACTGAGGAAAAAAAAGCATGAATAATGTAACAAGAAATCACCTACCAACGGTGATTAAATCTAACGATCGATTGGCTCATAACACATCAAACCATGCAAACTATTAGTATTGTTATACCTCGTTCTCAAATTGTTAATCGTTAACAACATCAGCATTTATTATGTGTATTTAGTGTATTAGCATTACCTGTAGATTTGAATTTCTGTACAGTCTAATCTTTTGACTTTTAAATACAGGTGAATCTCAAGTTGTCACTTATGATTGTCGTTTGGACCTTTCTGGATTACAATCCGCCATCCAAATGATACATTTAATTATTCCAGTTTCTGTGAGGAACTTCTGGGACTAAGGTGCTATATAGCACCTCTGAAGAACCGCTGAAGAACCAAAATTGGTGCTATATGGCACTAAAAAAGGTTCCCCTATGATTACGAGCCAAGAACCATTTTTGGTGCCATATAGAACCTTTTTTTAAAAGAGTGTATTACAAGCTTACTGTTGTGTATTGGGCTAAGGGGTAAGGGGATAGGTTTGAACACTGGCTGGTTATGTACTCGCTTAATTTGAATTTGGATAATTTTTACAAAAAAAAGTTATGGACAGCAGAAATGTCCGACTCAATGGACCGATTAAAGGGGTGGTAAAACACATTCTTTCGAAGGCTTGATTGTGTTTGTGGGGTGCACTGTAACATGTGTTCATGCTTCGTTTTTAAAAAATTTCATTATTTTTCATATTTTACCTTTATTCTACACTGCTCTGTCCCTCCTTGTAAAAATGGTCTGATGGTTTCCGGGTTGTATGAAGCCAGTCCCTCAAAAATACGCAATGGGTTTAGATTGGTTAGCTGGCCCAGTGTGTTGTGATTCGCTAACCGCCTAGTGCACGTTTGTCGGAAATGTCACGCCCCTTACCTTTACCGGTAGCCTGTGCTTTGGGTAGTACAATGGCGTCAATAAAACCATACCAATTTGAGCCCGAATCAGACCCAGACAATTTTAGTGAAGATGATCGAGCAGAACCTGTTCAGTCCTCAAGAGTAAAGACTGCGGATCTATAGTGATCGCTACTAAATGGCACTGTTACTTTTGTATTTTTAGAACGATTTGCCAAATATCTGTCGCAAGAACGAACACTAAAGATTGGCTTTACTATTCAAATCAAACACAGAACCATGTTTAGCAAGCCTGTAGATAAACAATACATAAAAGCTCTAATCAAAGAATAATTTACACTAATGCCAAGTTCGCTGTTGAGATTTTAAAAAAGTTTGTAACATTAGGTGTTTGTCGGATAACGTTAATATGAATGAGCATTTAACAAACTGGTTTGCAGAGCCAAATGAACATTGTCATCTGTTTACTTCCTTGCTACAACGTAGGCTACAATTAACAACACAAACTATTACAGGAAAACACATCAACAAAAAATAAATCATACTTACAGGTTGTGGCCCGTAAACACTTCTGTTTTTAAATCCATCTTTCAGGACAAGCCGTTGTAAGAATCCTGCATTGAACTCGTGAAGATTGTGGAAGCTTTCCTCCGTGAAATGTGCAGCGGGAGCTGCACGCGCCCGCCTGTTTCGCGCAGCTGAACCGCGGCTCGTGTATTGCAAATACAGACGAATATTGTCCATTATGTCACATTTTCCGGTCTTCTCCTCCGACCCCTGTCTGTCTCATGCTTTGATTTATGATGGGCAGCATATATCTGCTGCAAATGCGGCCTGTTCCCCTCTGTCACTGGGGCGGTACCCTAAGGTACAAAAGTGTAAAGGTACATCTTTGTACCTTACTCACCCCTAAATGGTACATATCAGTACCTTAAAAGGTACATATAAGTACTTTAAGAGTGCATATTAGTACCTTAAAGGTACATATAAGTACTTTAAGAGTGCATATTAGTACCTTAAAGGTACAAATTAGTACCTTTTCGGTTTTGTACCTTAGGGTACCGCCCCAGTGACAGCACTGTACCTTTTTTTCTGACAGTGTGTATGTTAAACGCACTGCAACTCACCCCCGTCCCTAGGAAGGCTGAACAAAGTGGACCTGCAATCCGGATGAAAATAACAGCGTTTCGTCGGCATTGGCAACAACACTCCAGCCTACTAACTATACCAAAACAACGCTTCCCTGCTGCGATACAATATGGCCTTGCCCCCCCTTATTTAATATTCTCGGAGGAGGGGTTTATGTAAATATTGGGGCTGGTGATGTCAGCAACCCTGGAGGAATCTCTAGTAGTCCCTACCGGCCGTTTGCTGTAGTGTAGTCCATAGAAATTGATTTCTTTAAAAGCAAATATCTCCCTTTGCTTTAAACTTTGAACGTTGTAACTTTGCAGATGTTGTTTATGCTCAAACAGCAGCATTACACACTAGCTAAAGTTAGAAAAGTGAAATCGTGGTTTACCACCCCTTCAAAAAAAAATAAAAAAAAAAATTGATTACTGTGGACTAATGATGAGCATATGTTAAATAAGGAAATAAAACCTCTAAAGCCACTTTTTCCATTCATATTTTTTTTAATCAAAAATATCTTTTAATCATCTTCATTTAGGGGCTTTTTTTGGGCAATTTTTTTTAAATTAATCGGTATATCATGTAATTAATCTGGTTAGCATTTTTAATCAGTCGACTGGCCTACACGCAACATGTTAACTTCAGCACTGAACATTGGTTAATGTGGAATGAGGCTTGTTCATCTCGACCCCATCCGTCATTCCCTTAAAGCTCTGCATTGTCTCGGCACACTGTGTGTTTGGTGAGGCCTCTCTGTTGAAGCTTTAACCTCTACAGATGAAGATAAGGCACAGTCTCTGACACCTGTGAAAAGCATAAAATGTTTTAACACGGTTTGTCCCTCCCACCCCTTCATAAAATAACCCATAGGTGAATAGGTGAGCTTTGATGTATCGCTTAATATTTACTCTCCTGATTTGGTAGATTTGCAGCGTCCTTCGAGGCTCAACATATATGGCGGATCAAAATATTGCAGGCAGATTTATCCCAAACACCTGCGACTGCAAGGTCACAGAACTCATTTTGTGAGTGGCATGACTACTTGCCTATTAGTGCTGGCCGTGTCTGCTAAACAAGTCTATTTGTGAGATTGTACAGTATTGCTAAAGGGCATTTCTGAATTAAATGTAATCAGCTTTACTAGGCTGTGTTCATTTATTAGTAATGTGCTTAAAGCAGATTAGTGGGCTCAGCCATTTTTAATGATTTATTTTGCTGCAGAGATCTGACAGATTTTCTGCTATTCTTGAAAAAAAAAAAGGACATTTCCCAATTAGAATGCCTCCCTCTCGACACTTCCACGGTTTAATCTATTGTTCAATACAACGTAATGGGAATTATGGTTTCCATTAATTGAAATGGATTCCTCTAATAAAGACTTAGTAGGAATTTTTAATCATATTTAAGGGATAACTATGCCATGTGTAATCTGTATATTCAATCAAATACCGTCCCATATGGATTTACATTTATCCACATGAGTGAACAACAGCCTAATTGTTACATGTGTGTTAGCCAGCCCTTGGCCATGACTTTGGATCACATGACTCACCGCCCATCCGTTTGCCTTCTCTCTAGTGTGGTATGTGTTGGGGGAGATGGCTCTGTGGCTGAGGTGGCCCACGGGTTGCTTCTCCGAGCCCAGATGGACGCTGGGAGGGACACAGATTCTATCTTCACGCCTGTCCAAGCAGCACTTCCTCTCGGCATAATACCAGCAGGTGAGGATCAGGGGTGGTGTATCTCTTTCTCCTGCAGCTGTCCCCAGTACAGCCCAAAATGTCCAGCTCCTCTCAGGAGAGTGTATGCGAATGAGCGTTCAGTCCTCGCTGAGTCAACATGAATTCAAAATTGACCCAATTTACTTGACCCAATTCACTGTTATACATGTTTCTGGTCTTACTGTGCACAATTCATCCTGTGCAGATCATTGTAAACTTAAAGCAACATATCTCCATCTTTTTCCGGATAGTGTCACAAATATAACTCTTTATTGGGACCAATTTTTTTATTTATATAAAGCATAAAGAAACAGAACAGTGAACTAAATTCTAGGTCTAATTCTAGTGTGGAAATAATCATTTTGGGACTAAATAAAATAACATTTGCATCAAATATATCGTTAGTGAATAAATACATAGAACGCTTTTGATTCTCAAATTCCTTAGTGGTCTGGTGCTAGAATTTTTGTAAACCGTGTCGAAGGTTACAGGTTCTAACCCGCCCTCATATAGTTTTTTTTTTTTCTTCATTAAAATCAAAGAAGTCCAGTGATTGTATATTAAGAGCATGGACACGTTTGTGTGCATTTTGTTTTGTGATTTCACCGGAAAGAATAGAGTCCCTACAACGGCGTTAAGCGATAGATTGACGCGTTCGTCTGTGCACGAGCCAAAAGAGAATGTAAACCCTGCCTACTTTGATTTTATTGGCCATCTCAATCATTTTGACATTGACGAGCGCCGTTAGACCTGAGGCAGACCAGACTAAAAATGTTACTTTTAAACCTTTTTGTCATCCTAACATACAGTGCGCTGCGTAATGCAAAGTGCAGTGCAAGAATTTAAAATATTGGGGGGGACAATTTGGCCATTTCTAATTATTGGGGGGGACTTGTGAATGTCTATGGTGGCTGCCTGATGTATTGAAATAAATTGGTTTCATGGAAAGTGGGTGTTGCATACTAGAATGGAGGCAGGTGGTTTGAGGGGAGGGGTTGAAGAGTCATATTTGTGATGACAAAAGTTAGAGATATGTTGAGAGATCTACGTTTTAATTACAGATTAAATGATACATAAATTATATATATATATATATATATATATATATATATATATATATGTATATATATATATATATATATATATATATATATATATATATATATATATATATATATATATATATATATATATATATTAGAGGTGGCACGGTTCACAAAACCCACGGTTCGGTTCGTATCACGGTTTTAGGGTCACGGTTTTCGGTTCTGTACGGTTCTTGTTGTTGTAGTTTTTTAATCGTTAACACTCAAGAAATTTACTTCAGCATATGATATATAGCTTAATCATCCACAATTAGGATACAGTATTAAAAAATTGTTATATCATGTAGAAGTTGTTTCTTAACTGGCTGCCTACCGAGTCCGACACATTGGCGTAACATTTTTCATGTTAATCATGTCAGTTTTGATCAGAACAATGCACTGTGGCTTTAATTCAGCTGACCTGATTAACAAATTTCACCATGAAGCGTTCCGTGTGTTTCACAATCACCATAATGACATCCAGCGCTGTGAAAAGAAAAAAAAATACACGAAAACACAACACTGCCAGAAGTTTTTGCCCAAACTTCAAAGGCATGTTTAAATTATTAAAACTAGAAGCATCTTAACTTTTAAATGTTACATTTATCATGTGAACTACTTATATACAGCATGTTATATGCATGTGTGTATGAGACAGAGGGGAACACGGTCGCATTTGCAGCAGATATATGCTGCCCATCATAAATCAAAGCATGAGACAGACAGGGGTCGGAGGAGAACACCGGAAAATGTGACCGAATGGACAATATTTGTCTGTATTTGCAATACACGAGCCGCGGTTCAGCTGCACGAGACAAACACTGCCAGTGTGAATGCACGCGCGTGCGCATACGCACTGCATCTGCCCTGCCTATACGTCGCTGGCGCATCCTCCAACTCCGGGCAGCCTTCCTTATCTCTCCCACTTGCATTTCTACACGTGACGTGACCTGCAGCACTCCACTTTTACTTTATTTTACTGTATGTTCACACATACACACACACACACACCTCTTATTTCACGCGAAAAGGACACCCACTGTCTGAGGTAACATACGGGCACGAGGATACATTGCGCAAGCGTCGAAACCATGCGACACACACACGCTCCGAATCGAGACAAGCAAACCGAATATATATATATATATATAAGCAGACATGGACTAAAACCCACAAAACAGTTTTGACTCCATGATTTAAGTGAAGAAACTGAAATAAAACATATAATTGATAAATCACAGCATGTCAAATTGTGTCTAGTAGTAAAGTAATGTATAGCAACAGTCTTGTGGGTAAACCGTGTGACGTTTTATGCTTCATTCCTGCACTAAAATAATCAGAGGCGGGCTGCCAATTAAAAACCAAACCCTGTAGTAATTTCGGTGTCTAGTTTCTGTGCTGTCAGAATGATTTAGTTTGATTGTGTTTTGAAACTCCTCTAGCGAAAACAAACAGGCAGCTCATAACAGCAGCAAGCGAGTGTATCATTATCAAATTGATTTAATCACAGTCAGGCCTCTGAATGGCCCACTCGCACACTGAGTTAATTGCCTTCAAGAGTGTCTGAAATGGAGCATCCTCGATTTGCCTTTGAAACAGGCTCCACTGGCCTTGGATCAGCGGCCCAGAGCCCTGCGTATTGTCCAGGACTGACTAAGCTGAGATATTTTCCTCTCTTTTTTGCGGGATTGTGGCATGAACCAACCCCAAAGAGCTGCCAAACCGGGGTGGAAAGAGGAGGGGAGAGCAGGGTAGATTGGTTCGGTAGCGGCCCCTACTTTTTCGTCCAAGAGATTGACCTTCACTTGTCATTTCAGGCGCAGCAAAATGGAGTGCTGTTGTTAGGAGCAATGGAAGCCCTCCAACTCCGCACCCGCTGCAAACTGACCGTACCGGGGTCATGGTTTCTCTTCATTAGTCCCGAATCCCACGGGAGTATTTGTAAACAGTTTCCTGTCACAAATGCGGAGGGGAAAAAAACGACCCCCCGCCTTTGCCATTTCCCTGCGCAGGTTTGGATGTGTGACATCAGACCCAGGTCAATCCTTAGGGACGGAGGAAATGGAGTCAAATCACTCTCTTTGTTACAGCTTTGCAAAACCACTCATGTATTGCATCAACTACTGTGATTTACAGCGAGTAATTACCAATAAAATATACATGAAATGCCCTCGCATAGCAGCTACATTGACGTCTAATTATCTTAGCTGGAAAACAGACTAGTTTCTTTAACGCTTTAATTTGTCATTTTATGCTCCTTTCTGTCAATATTCATACACTCAATTTGAACAAACATTCAAGTTTTTCCGAAAGATAAAGCTAATTACAAAGAGTGTTTCAAATACCTTATTTACATGATGCAGGATAAACATTGCCCTGCCCAATTAAAGGCTTTCTCTATGCACCATAGTATATGCACCTTATACGTATAGCATATAAATTGCAGGCTTCTAATTAATTTGCCTGCTTTTAAGGGTTTCATGGGGACTGTTAATTTCTTTGATATTCCAGGCAAAGAACCAAAATGTTGGTGCAGTTTCCACGAGACTCTTAGACATGCTTGACTAGCGAGTCATTGCATCACATTCATCTGCCTGGATGAGGGAGACATTAACTGCCTTATGAATATTCATGCTGTCTGCTTAATTAAGTTAATTGTTCTGCAGAAGTGCTCGCACTTCCAAGGACAATTTTTTTTCTCCCTCTCTCGCTCTTTCAAAGCCCCCTTCCTTCCTATTCGCCCCCCTACTCTAATATCTGGGCGCTAGCACTATTCGTCACCAGGTTCTGGAATGGAGATGGCTAATATATGGAAGTCCCGATGATGTTGGCACAGGCTGTTGCTCTGAGCCTTGCGGGAAAGGCAGATGCACGCTTGAAATATAGAGTTACCGCACGGCAGAGGCACTACAGACCCTGCCGAACAACAAAAGAACAAAACGATCAATGCGCTTTGACACCAAAACACCAAAAAACAGCCATTGTCTGTTTACCAACTCAAGCGAACCTCAAGTGGGCTTTATCAGATCTGTGCAATAAATGGTAATTTTAGCATTCAGATAATGAGATTTTAATATCACACTCACTGAGACTGTTAAGTAACCGCATTCATTATATTTCTTTTAATTGGCGGTACACCAAGCACTCCTTATATTACAGTTTCTCACAAGCCTTGCACCAGAATTTATCCCTGTAGGACTCACTTTGCTATAACACAGCAAAGCCACAGCTTGCCGTTTACGACAGGGAGCGAGTCGGCTCCATTCCAAAATCTAGCGAGCTGCCTACGTAGACAGTATTTTAAGGCATCAGATGCACACTCCTGATGAGAAGCTGTTTCAAAAGGAAAGATACTGTAAGTTCTTTAGGCCAAATTCTAAAGCATCATCATGTAAATACTTGCTGAAAAGGCAAACCCATAATGCATTGTAATGAACTGAAAAAAAGATGGTGCACAGGGTGAGAGAAATGTCTTAGAAGTTTGATTAAAAACAAGCACAAAATAATTACCATAATGCCATTTTCATTACCGTATATTTTTTTTAAACCAGCATATAGTAAATTATGAACAATAAAACTACAATATTAAATAAATAACATTTAAATAATTTAAAAATAAAAATGAAAATCCAAATAAATAAAATACCCAAAATCCAAAATCATCATTACCACAATACAATAAATCTCATTATTATTATTACTGTAATGGTTGAAAAGTCTAGTTCTTACTTTTATTCTTACAGATGCTGTAATAAAATGATGGACACATTTTATTTTAAAATTAGAGGCAGCGAAAATGTAACTAATTTGATTAACTGTGAACTGTGTGTGTCCATAGAACACGTGTCCATTAAAGGGTTAGTTCACCCAAAAATGAAAATAATGTAATTTATTACGGAGCGGAAACGAATCAGCGAGTAGATTCAGCAGTCACGTGAATCACGTGATTTCAGCAGTTTGGCGGTTTGACACGCGACCCGAATCATGATTCGACTCGCTGATTCGTTTCCACTCCGAAGCTTCATGAAGTAGTGTTTTGAAATCGGTTATCACTATATAAGTCGTTATTTATTTTTTTTGGTGCACAAAAAATATTCTCGTCGCTTTATAATATTAATATTATACCACTGTACTCACATGGACTGATTTAAATATGTTTTTAGTACATTAATGGATCTTGAGAGTGTAAAATTACATTGATGCCTATGCAGGCCTCACTGAGCCTTCGGATTTCAACAAAAATATCTTAATTTGTGTTCCGATGATGAACGGAGGTTTTACGGGTGTGGAACGGCATAAGGGTGAGGAATAAATGACATTATTTTCATTTGTGGGTGAACTAACCCTTTAACTCGATTATATGAACTTGTGTTTCTGAAATAAGAGGTGAGTGAATACCATTAAAATTTAATATGGGGTTAATATTGTATATTTGTGCACACATTATGATAATTTGCAGAAATCTCAGATATACTTGCTTTCTGAGCAGTTTTGAGTTTGCCAGTGAGTCTTCATAATAAAACATGATTACTTATGTTTTGACTTTTGTGTAGCTTTTAACAGGGCATATAATAATATATATACAAGACGCTTGAGAGAAGAAAAAAAAAAAGCAGTGTCAAGATGCAGTCACCAGGATTTTGCCAAGACAAAATATGTTGTTCCAGGAACAACATCCTTGTCCAAAAATTCTGTCCTAACCCTATCCCAGCTCTAAATCTAACCCTACCAGTAACTTATCCCTAAAATCAGAGGGAAAAAATTGGTGAATAACACTGACGTAGAAGTACCTAACCCTGCTTTTAAGCCTAAACTTGTCCCTCAAATCTGATTGGCTGATTGGAATGTTGTTCCAGGATCAACAAAGATGTTGATCCAGGAACATGCTGCACTTGGTGAAATCACGTTCACCGTCAAAATGCAATGGTGAAAAAAGTCTGATTCATAAAGTATATACTCATCTGAATAATCTGTCATGTACTCGAGCAAACAAAATAATTAAAATGGCCATAGTAGCTACCGTAGTAGTAAGGCAGATCTCTGGGTTTTGGAACTCAGTCCGCCAGACGCTGTTACCTTTACTGAGCTTTTGTGTTGAAATCATCACAACATATGGAAACTCCCAGAGAGGCCAGGAAGCATCGTGGATGTGTGTGTGTGTGAGGGAGGGCTACATTACCAGTGACCTGGTAGGTGGGAAGAGGCACTTTACTCGCAGCCAAATTCGGTTGGAGTGTGAGTGCGTGTCCAGCACTGTAGGCTTGGCCGTCTCCATCGTCAGAAAGGGAGGGAACGGTTTCATCCAACACCTCCGTCCTGTTCTCATTTACAGACATTTGCTTTCATACCCTGTTGATCTGAGCAAACACACTGGCCAGATAACTGCATGAAAGGAAATGCCTACTCACCCGACAAGGACAAGCCTCTCTCTGCTGTTTGTCTCTTGTAGTAATCAGTACGAATACACACACCTGTTCTCCCTTCGCAAGCTGCCAGCAAGGTAAACCACCTTAATTGGCACAAGGCGATATTAACTTAAATTAATGCCCTTTAACAAAGTCCTCATCCTGTAATGATTAACTTTACCTCACTCATTAGATGGGCAAAGCTGCTGCTGTTTTTAAATCAATGCTGCATCACAACTCACATACTAGTCCTAAACAGTGTGCAAGACAAGAAATAGGGTGTTCCAAAGCAGAGTACATTGAAAATAGTGTTCCAACGGTGCCTGATGGGTGAATCTTTAGAAAACGATTCTATTTTTAATAAACAAAATTAAAAACCACATGCCACAGCATTCAGATGATCTCAGAAAAAGTCTCCTCTTTTTAGAAATTAGAAAAAGCTTTATAACAAAATCACCTTTGCAGAGAATATAATTGATCCAAGTAGAAAGTCCACTTGTTTATGAAACGCACAAATATATTTAAAGGGATAGTTCACCCAAAAATGTAAATTCTGTCATTGTTTACTCACCCTCTAGTTGTTCCTGCAGAAAACGAGAGAAGATATTTTGAAGAATATGGGTAACCAAACAGTTAATGGAGCCCATTGACTTCCATAATATTGTTTCCCATACTATGGAAGTCAATGAGGCCCACCAACTGTTTGGTAACTCATATTCTTCAAAATATCTTCTCTTGTGTTCAGCCGAAGAAAGACATTCATACAGGTTTGGAACAACTTGAGTGAGTAAATGACAGAATTGTCATTTTTGGGTGAACTATCCCTTTAAAGTAGGGGTGTCCAATCCTGCTCCTGGAGGGCCACTGTCAGGCTGAATCCAAAATCGCCCCCTAAAGCCTCATTCACTATTTGCAACGTTATCCACTAATATAGTTCACTTAAAGGAGTAAATTAAAATAAGTGAGTGAATTCAGACAGCCGTTGAGTGTACATCGGCTGTACACTCGTTATTGCGGTGCAATGTGGGATTGAATGAGTGCACTCAATAACGTCCACTATGGTTTCGGACACCACTATAAATGTCTGTCCCCTCAAATAATGCCCTATTTGAGGGTATAGGGGGCGATTTCAGATTCAGCCTCAGTTTAGCTTCATCCCTAATTAAACACACATGAACCAGATAATCAAGGTCTTACTAGGCATAGTAGAAACTTCCAGTCAGGTGTATTGAGGCAAGTTGGAGCCAACCTCTGCAGGACAGTGGCCGTCCAGGACCGAGTTTGGACACCCCTGCTTTAACCCCGCACTGGCGATACCACCTCACTTCTTTTCTTATCAGAGTGAAAGAGACTCAAAATACTCAGTCGGTTTTGGTCAAGTTTTATACATCATTATAATCTGTTAAGTGTCTACTTTTATATGTGTATACTTGAAATAAAAACAAAATGTTGTGCTTTTTGCAAAATAAAGAAAGCTAACATGATCCGCCTCTCCCTCAACGAAGTCCATTCTGATACTTGTCAGATAATTAACTGTAACTTAGTGAATACTTGTCACACAAACATGAGACAAATGTCTAAAGAAACGTTGAATTGTCATGTTTATATTCTCTGTTTATGTAATCTGTTTGAAAATAGAGAGATGTCAGTCGTTCGTGAACTGCCTCATTATCTGCTAATGCGGCCTACAGAGAACGCGTTCTATTCAAAGACAAATTCTGACACGTGCCATGCAAGTATTTTACTCACCCTCAAGTTGTTCCAAATTCATATGTCTGTGGAACACAAAAAGAGAAATAAATATTTTTCTTTCCACAACTCCAAAAAAAAAGAAGATGTGCCATATGATAATTCTGTGTGACAGACCATATAATATAATATAAAATAATATCATATACTATCATATAATTTTTTACTTTTGATTTTTGGGGGAAATATGACCATTTCTTGACAGTTTTTGTAAGATTCACCCTAATATTTCCCACAACTCCTTGTGCTATGAAGTTTGTGTACACACTCACAAGTATGCACTTTCCTGAAGTACATAGTTTTAGTGTAGTATGGATACTCATTTAATAGATAAAACTGAAATCCATTTTTTAACATTGTTATGCTCTGAAAAGAAACATGCTAAAGAAAGAAGTGTGCATAATTAGAGCATATAAATTGCATTGATTATTGAGGACTTTAAGTGAGCCGTGATTGGTTGAATAGAAATTGAATGGAAAGGTTCCCATTCTGTCCTCTGTAGCAGGTGCTTGAGAACATTGATATGCAGGGGAGAGAGTCTACTATAATAAAGCAAAGCTACATTTTTTCACGTTTCTGTAGCCATTCTTAATGGAATCTCATCACTCACTGAGAGTAAACAGTGTCTGTGCAGGGATACACACTATAGCAAACATCATGGGACCATATGCCACAGCATTCAGATGGTCTCATAGCATCAGCATCAGCGTGTGTCTAACGAGAAAAAGCTTTATCACAAAATCACCTGTGCGGAGAACAGAATTGATCCAAAAAGAAAAGCTGCTTGTTTCTGAAATACACAAGTCCATTTAAAGGAACAATTCACCCAAAATGCAAATCCATATGCTATGTCTGTGGAAAAATAGACTAGTATTTCTTACCATGATCCAAGCTCATAAGGTTTTTTGCATAATTGTCATGTAAATATTCTTAATATTGTCTCAATGTTTCTAAAAATGCAACATAAAATGCATTATATTCCAAGTCATCTGAAGTCGTATGATAACTTGTGACAAACAGACCAAAATGTATGTCATTGTTCACTGATAATCACACAAAGCTACCGCATGAATTCAGAAGACTTGGAATATAGTGGATTTTATGTTGCTTTTTCAGAAACATTAAGACAATTATGCAGAAATACCTCATTCAGTATAATATAATACATATTTATATAATATTAATTATATAGTAGTGGCCAAAAGTGATGTCAGGAGGGGATATTTGTTTTTAATGACCCCACAAGTTCAATTAAAACATCAAAATATGAGGAAAATGTTGTATATTTTTTTAAATATTTTAAATATGAGGGAAGAACAAAACACTAAACTTGGTTAAGGTAATAATCTGACAAAATTATTCAGCAAAAAAGGCAAACTACAGCTACACGGTAATATAGAAATGCATAAGAAAACAAAAAGCTGACGGGAAAAAGCACACTGACTACAACATAATCATATTTCATTGGTTCTCTCTTGTTTCTTGCTCACAATTTCTTTGTATGACAGCCTAGTGAAAAAATTATGTCCATGTTTCATTGCGTTATGACAAAACAAAACACCAACGCAATATGCTAAATCTTCAAAAAAGTCTTAATAATATTTGAATAAAGGGGGAAGAGAAAGGGTCGATTTCCATAGACCGGACATCACTTTTGGGCACTTCTGTATATAAGATAATATTTGTTTATAGTATAACATTATTTTCTTTTGATTTTGGGGGGAAATATAACCCTTTCTTGACAGTTTTTGTAAAATTCACCCTATGCCCACAACTCCTTGTGCTATGAAGTTTGTCTCATATGCTTGATTCCGAGTCTTCTGAAGCCATGCAATAACTTTGTGTGACAAACAACATTTATGTCATTGCTATGTATCTGGCTTATGTCTTGGAATATAGCATATTTTGTGTAACATTTTTAGGACCATTAAGACAAGTTCATAAGTCATATGAACTAAATTTGTGGTTCTTTTATTGTGTTTTTGGAGCTTGATCACTAACTATTCCTTAAAGAGTGTTAAAATGTGTGTAATTATCCTTCCATAGGTTCTACTGACGTGGTGGCGTGCTCTGTGCATGGAATAAGACGCGCCGTGACTGCAGCCTTGCACATCATCATGGGTATTTATCTCGGGTTCTTTCTCTCCTTCATGCATGAGCTTCTAGTGATTCTCCAGCCTTACAGCCGCCTGTACGCTAACAGTAGGGCCTTGAGGAACCATGGGACTTAACGGAGCACAAATATACATGATAATAATAATATGTAAATGGAATTCGTATTTACTTTTTAATTCCACTGAGTTATGTGTGCAGGGGCAATGGTTTCATTTTTTCACCCTTTGGAAGTCTCTCTCTCTCTTTTCCGTGCATCCCAATGGCGGAGTGTGCGGTGGTTCTCTGTAATCTGTTGTTTAATTAGAGTGCACAGGCTGTTGTTATGGGGGCCGAGAGAAGACAAACCCCCCACGCGGGCTCTGCCTCTCCAGCTTTGGAGATCATGGTTAACAGGTCCCATGGAACGAGAGACAGTCCCGGGAGAGGTGGAGATACGTCTGTCGTCAATCACCCGTACGGTCCTGCCACGTACGCAGAGCTTCTTTGACGGGGCTGTGGGCCGTCGTTGGAAGTGTTACTTCTGGCTGGCAGTGTTCGCTTTGGCTTTAGTATTGCATGTTCCTATCTGTCTGTCTGTCTGTAAGGCGTTTTTGAAGTTAGCACCAATATGTCTGGGCCATTGTGTCGACTGTGCAAGCTCTCCTGGGCTTAGCTTAACAGACAAGCGGATTTGGCTTGTGTCAGGGGATTACACGCACAAGCTAAGCTCACATCCTCCAAAAAAAGAGAGAGAACACATACTGGCAAAAATTGTGCTTTATAGCTGAATTACAATTGGGATGAACACAATCAGAACCGCACAATAGAATTACAGAATCAGTTGTGTTCGAGTAAATGAGGTTCTTTGTTGTTACGTTATATGTGGATTACTGATTTTTCTTTATTTGGTGATATTTTGTTTTCCAGTCCCCCTGTAGTCAGTCATTTTATCCCTTAAAACTCATCTTTGATCACCCAAAATGACATATTTAAACGTTTTTTTCCTGTGGAAAAATAATCGTCATGCCTTAAAATAGCTTGAATGTAACTTGATTCGTGTAGTATATGCACAACCATGAATATGCAAATTATCCCCGCCTCCACTCACTCACACCAGCTCAGAGATTCACACGCTCAACTTTACTGTAGTTAACACCGCACAATGGCAAGTGGAAATACTGGTTTAATTCAGCCATATATATGTTTGAACCAGAAATGGAAGAGTGAATTTCTTTGCTTGATCACAGCCGCGTTTCCACCGCAGGAACTTTCCCCAGGAACTAGGAACTTTGGGGTGGTACTCGGTGTGTTTCAACCGCAGGAACCAGGGTCTAAATGAAGTTCTGGGTAAATATTTCCCCCTCCGAGCGGCCCTGCTCCCAAGGTGGTACTTTATCAAAGTTCGGGAACTTTCGGGGGTGGGACTTGGGCGCTGAACATGCTGATTGGTTGAGCTCACGCAGCATTTTATTTCAACCGGCATTTTTAAAAGGATTTTTGCGAGCAGCGTTCAGTAAATATCAGTCTTGCTCTTTCTGTCCGATGGCGTGCGTTCGTCTCAGCAATCGAACAGTCAATGTCCGTAATAGCTAATGATAACATAATTTGTCATATTTTAAATCTAGCTTTACGAGCTTTCAGAATACGCTTTAGTATCAGTGCTCGTCTCTTTTCCGCCGTTTTGTTAATGACCTCTTTAGTAAACCAATATATAACCAGCAAAAGCAGCGCTGCTTGCATCTCCTCCACTTGTTATTGTTGCAGAGAGTATCGCACAAAAATGATTTTTTGCCTAATTTGCCTAATCTTCTCGGTACTTTAGACCGCAGTGGAAACGCAGACAGCAGCAGGTCTGGGGGGAAAAAAGTTCCTGGTACAAATTGTTCCGGGTAATTTCGGTGGAAACGGGGCTTACGTTATCAAACAGCTAATAATGTGTTGCTAATGTTACACAAAGCATGTTCTCTTTGCCATCTCACAGTCAAGTTGCCTTCTAAAAATCAGCATCCTTAGAAACACTTTAAACAATTTAGAATATCAGTGAAGAAAGGCATATAATTCATCATAACATAGTAATATTCATCATATAAATAATACACCCACTATTTTGCTACATGTACAGATTTGGTATCAACAGAAAAATATACCGGGATAACCTGGCTTCTCTTGAGACTTCCCTGCTGATATGCGGCCGCACGTTGACGTGATCAACATATTTGTGACGTAGAGAACAAGGGGGATTTCAATTTTTTAGCATTTTTTTTTAGACTATCTTTGGTAAACTGCAGCTTTTAAGAGAAAATACTCAGCAATGGTGTTGACTTATGGATTTGCACATGGTTTGTCTTAAAGCATATTAAAAAGCATATTAAAAACAGCAAATAGACATTTAAACAACATTAAAAACTTGATTTTCACCACAGGGGGTCTTTAAATCAGTAGTTCACTCAAGAACTACATGAAAATTGAAAATCCTGTCATGATTTACTCACCTTCATGTCATTCCAGAATGCTGTACACTTTGATTTACTTCTGTTTAGAAGACAAAAAAAAGTATTTTAAGGATGTTTTAGGGAACCTTCAAATACTTAGTTATTTTCCATTTGACAATCAGACTTAAAAATGTACAAAAAACAGCATAAAAAGCACAATAAAAAGTAGTTAAAATGGCTCATGCATTATATTAGAATTCTTATTAAGTAATAGCTTTATGTGAAGAACAAACGAAAATGTAACTTTTATAGTTCACCTAAAAGTTTTTTGTTTATTTTTTTTTACTTGTGTATAAGACAAAATGGGATTTTTTATGGAATCGTCACATTGTTCCTCTCCATACAATTACAATTAAAATACATCATATGATTAGTCCATATAACTTGCACACTATATTCTAAGACTTCTGAAGTCATATGATAGCTTTGCATGAATAACAGAATGACATTTAAAGAGATAGTTTACTCACCCTCATGTCATTCCAGAATGCCGTATGGTACTTCTGTAGAAGACAAAAATATATTTTTGTTGATGATTTTTCACATACTTTAGTTTTTTTCCATACATTGACCACCAGGCTTCAAAATGTATAGAAACAGCACAAAGAGCACTATAAAATTCATCCATATTACGCATACACTAAGTCGTATGATAGCTTTGTGTGAAGAAAAGACTAAAATTTCAAACCTCTATGACACAACCTATACCAACACAAATATATTGAAGAAAGGCTCAGTGTTTTTTCCATGCAATCTAAGTTAGTTAATGGAGTCCAATGTTGTTTGGCCCCCATCGACTTTCACTGTATGGACAAAAACTGTTGAAACATTCTTAAATTTTTCATCTTTTGTGTTTCACAGAAGACAGTAAGTCATACAGGTTTGGAACAACATGAGGGTGAGTAACAACAGAATGTACATTTTTGGGTGAACTATCCCTTTAAAATAACAAAACTGGATTGTGTGAGAATATCAGATGACAAACCCTCAAAACTGGTGTGCCTAAAACTCTCCGGCCCAGTTCTGTTCTCGCTTGGCTGCAGACTCGGATGATTAACCCCGATGTGACCTCCACGTGTGAGAGAATGCGTCTCATCATTAAGTCCCCAGAATTGAGCCATATGGTAGTGTAACTCATAGCTTTTGACTAAAGGGAGGTGTGAGTTTTAAGAACGAGTGATTTTCTTTTGTTCGCAGAGATTGGCACCTTTTCTGTGCACCGCGGTACACTCGCTATCTCAGCAGGAATGTTGAGAAACATCCTCGTACCGTCATGATTAATTGCTCCATCAAAACATTGTGGCTCTCTGTACGAACCGCTGAGCTAAGTGTAGGCACTCGCTCAGCAAAAGACAGCTTTTCCTTAGAAGACATTCCTACAGCCAGGCATTAGGCGTCTTGTGTTAAGCGAACTGAATTAAAAAAAAAAAAAAAAACACTGTTTCCCCTTTCTTTACTACACAAAGTGTCTGGCTTTTGTTGCTGCAAGGCAAAAGAGAAACATCAACGGCACATAAGACACCTGACACGAATGAGAGCGTAATGCCTATTTAGGAAGGCCAATATAGGGCTTGTTCATTTCTAATTAAGCAATATTTCCGCATGTGAATAAGGCCAACTGGCGGGATTTGGAAGGATCCAATGAATAATGCATGAGCGGGGAGAGCGTATGCATGGGGAGACAGAAGGAGGTCAGGAATGTGCCGGGCTATGGGGACTGGACCAATGGGCCACCAGATCCACCCATTCCTGCTCACTCCGACATATGCAATGAATTAACTCAAGAGATGTCACAATGACACTTGATAGATGACTCTATTGTTTCTAATGGACTAGAATTACATTTGTTGATTAGCCTATATGATGCACATTTACATCTACTTAATGCACATATACATGCATGCATATACATATTGATTATGTACTATGGTTCAAAAGTTTGGTTTCTTGAGAACCAAATCAGCATATTAGAACTGAAGACTGGAGTAATGGCTGCTGAAAATTCAGCTTTGACATCTTTTAATATATATTAAATAGTTATTTTTAGTTATTTAAGTTGAGTTATTTAAAATTGTAGTAATATTTTACAGCATTACAGTTTTTTTGTATTTGTGATCAGATAAATGCAGTCTTGGTGAAAAAAACTTCTTTCAAAAACATAAAAATATTATATCAACCCCAACATTTTATAATAAACACTGATCAGGCATAACATTATGGCCACCTTCCTAATATTGTGTTGGTCACCCCTTTTTCTGCCAAAACAGCCCTGACCCGTTCAGGCATGGACTCCACTAGACCCCTAAAGGTGTGCTGTGGTATCTGGCACCAAGATGTTGGCAGCAAGTCCTGTAAGATGCGAAGTGGGGCCTCCATGGATCGGACTTGTTTGTTCAGCACATCCCACAGATGCTCGATTGGATTGAGATCTGGGGAATTTGGAGGCCAAGTCAACACCGCAAACTCGCTGCTGTGCTCCATTCCTGAACCATTTTTGCTTTGTGGCATTGAGCACTATCCTTCTGAAATAAGACACAGCCACCAGAGAATACAGTTTCCATGAAAGGGTGTACATGGTCTGCAACAATGCTTAGGTAGGTGGTACGTGTCAAAGTAACATCCACATGGATGGCAGGACCCAAGGTTTCCCAGCAGAACATTGCTCCAAGCATCGCACTGCCTCCGTCGGCTTGCCTTCTTCCCATAGTGCATCCTGGTGCCATGTGTTCCCCAGGTAAGCCACACACCCGGCCATTCACGTGATGTAAAAGAAAACGTGATTCATCAGACCAGGCTACCTTCTTCCAGTTCTGATGTTCACATGCCCACTGTTGGCGCTTTTGGCAGTGGACGGGTCAGCATGGGGATCCTGACTGGTCTGCGGCTCTGCAGCCCCATACGCAACAAACTGCGATGCACTGTGTATTCTGACACCTTTCTATCATAACCAACTTCTTGAACAATTTTAGCTACAGTAGCTCGTCTGTTTGATCGGACCACACGGACCAGCCTTCGCTCCCACGTGCATCAATGAGCCTCGGCCGGTTCACCACTGTTCTTTCCTTGGACCACTTTTAATAGATACTGACCACTGCAGACCGGGAACACCTCACAAGAGCTGCAGTCAAAGTCTGCCTTGTCAAACTCGCTCAAATCCTTACGCTTGCCCATTTTTCCTGCTCCTAACACATCAACTTTGAGGACAAAATGTTCACTTGCTGCCTAATATATCCCACCCACTAACAGGTGCCTTGATGAAGAGATAATCAGTGTTATTCACTTCACCTGTGAATGGTCATAATGTTATTGTTATCATTATATGTTATTGTTATAATATGTTATATTTATATATATATATATATATATATATATATATATATATATATATATATATATATATATATATATATATTCCACCACATCCCAAAGATGCTCTATTGGGTTGAGATCTGGTGGCTGTGGGGGCCATTTTAGTACAGTGAACTCATTGTCATGTTCAAGAAACCAATTTGAAATGATTCGAGCTTTGTGACATGGTGCATTATCCTGCTGGAAGTAGCCATCAGAGGATGGGTACATGGTGGTCATAAAGGGATGGACATGGTCAGAATGGTCAATGCTCAGGTAGGCCGTGGCATTTAAACAATGCCCAATTGGCACTAAGGGGCCTAAAGTGTGCCAAGAAAACATCCCCCACACCATTACACCACCACCACCAGCCTGCACAGTGGTAACAAGGCATGATGGATCCATGTTCTCATTCTGTTTACGCCAAATTCTGACTCTACCATCTGAATGTCTCAACAGAAATCGAGACTCATCAGACCAGGCAACATTTTTCCAGTCTTCAACTGTCCAATTTTGGTGAGCTCGTGCAAATTGTAGCCTCTTTTTCCTATTTGTAGTGGAGATGAGTGGTACCCACTCATCAATATATATATATGGTATATATATATATTCTTTTACGCCTCTATTTTGATCTGGGGATTCTGTACTCTTTCAGAAGATGTATAATAGCGTCCCCTACTAGAAAACATGGAAAGCTGGAAATTTCTGTCAATGGCATGGAAGCGCTGTCTCATAAATGATACAATTTGGTGGGGAAAGATTTAAAAGAGCTATAATCTACATTTGTAATGGATCTTACCACCCCTCGTGTTGCTGTAGTGTCCTCTGTTCCTAGTGGTTTTGTACTCTTTCTATGGCAGTGTCATCTTGTACCTAATGCCTCATAGTGACATTGTTACGTTGCTGTTCTAGGTCATCATCAGCCTGTGGATGTGTGCAGCTTCAGCTGTATGGGTCGTCTGGTGAGGTTCGGTTTCTCTGCCATGTTTGGTTTCGGTGGGCGGACGCTCGCACTGGCAGAGAGACACCGCTGGATGCCACCCGGCCAGCGTCGCGAGTTCGCTCTCATTAAAACACTGGCAAACCTCAAGTAAGCGTTCTCTCTTTCTCAGTTGTGTTGTCAGCTGTAGCTGTCTCTCATCTGGTGGGTTCCAAGGGACTGGCTGGTGCTCTATCAAATCTGGGATTAGTGTCAGACCAGCCTGGCACAGCACACATGGGCACTGTCTCTTAGAAATCCTTATCATAACACTCCATCTAACGTGTTTGTTCTCGCTTCTTGTGTCCCTCCCCTACTGACCGATGGTGCCTGTGAAGACCTGAAAACTGTGAACTGTCCTTTATAACCAGCAGAGGAGCCGAGGATCAGACAAAGTGTGTTAAAGCACATTTTTTACGGTTTTCTTGCCCCTCATCCCCATCCAATTTTCAGCATAATTATTTGAATGTTATTTTAAATAAACCACCCCCTGCTTAATTGGCCATTGGAAAGAAATCAAAAAGCTGGAAATGCTGAAGGTCACCCAGCTAATGCTAATAAGGCAGGCTGCCCCACACTGTGAGGAGCCCATACAACTCATTATTACTCAAATGCTATGAATGGTTTTGCACTAAAAAACATATCTTTCTTTTACACAGAGCTGAGCGAAACAGAGATGGAGGAGACATTTGTGAGTACAGCTAAATTAGGAGAAAATTCTGAAGATATTGCACCGCTATAGCCTGTGTATATCTGCTTCATTGGGCAGCAAATCAGCTCTCGGCTAATAGTGTTTCCTATGAGAAACAAAGGGGTTGTTCCCCAAGGGGGTGTTTACCGGCCGATTTAAAAGCTGAATTCTCCATTGGGCTGCATTCTTATTGGAGATTGGACTTTCAAAATGGATTTTCCAAAGTATGTGAAGTTTGCTCCATTGTTGCAGTAAATTTGCACAGCGTTCTTGAATTAATAGATGCACGCTGGTCTGTTATTGCAGGGTGTGACGAGGTTGACGAGCGAGAGACATGGGAGGAGTGAGCGAGATCGGTGTGCGTGATTGAGAATGAGCATCACCTGCGAGGCACACCGGTCTCGCTCGCTCCTCCCATGTCTCTCGCTCGTCCACCTTGCCACACAGGGACATCGACTTTCTTTTCTTGTCATTTTCAAATGAAGCGGAACAAAACAAACTGTGATTGGTCGCGTTGTTGTCAGTCAAACGTCCTCTTGGGCGGCCCTCAACTAATGAAAGCTGCGATAGAGTCCAGACCTTCTGCCGTCAGTCGAGACTACCCAATTCTGACTTTTTTTCTTGTAATTGCGAGTTTACATCCCACAATTGGGATTGCAACTGCAAGTTATAACGTCAGAATGGCGTGATATAAAGTTGCAATTGCAAGTTATAAAATCAGAATTGTGAAATATAAACTCGCAATTCTGATAAAAAAATCAGTATTTTTTCCCCCTCGGAATTGGAGAGTCTGAAAACAAAAAGTCAGAATTGTGAGATAAAAGGTCACATTTATCTTTTACATTTTTTATTCCATGGTGGAAACAAGCTTCCAAAACTGCTAAAAAAATTAACCACAAATGACTGTGATTGGTCCATATGGTCCATCTCCATCAGTACTGAGAAAAGTAAAATTTTCCACTGCTTGTACATATCCGTTCAGCAGTGGTCTGGATGACAATGCAGTTGGAATGCAGGGGGAAAAAAGGCATATAATGTCATATGGTTACACTTTTGTTACATTTGTTACAGTATTTATAAATCTTTGTTAATATTATTTACAACTGTTGAGTGTTAGCTTAGTATACTGTATGTTAGCTCAGATCCATTATATACTATTAACAGATACAACTTTTGTTTTTTAATAATGTATTATTTAATGTTTAAAAGGACTTTAACCAAGATGAATAAATGCTTTAGAAGTATTTTTTATTGTTAGTTCATATTAATGTAGTTAACTAATATTAACAAATGGAACGGTAACATGAATTTAACTTTAGTTAACATGAACTAATAATGAACTGCACTTATAAAGCATTTATTTATCTTTGTTAATGTTAATTAAAAAATGTACTAATGCATTATTAAAGTCTTGTTAACATTATTAATGCACTGTGAACTAACATGAACAAACCATGAACAGCTGCATTTGTATTAACTAACGTTAACAAAGATTAACTAATGCTGAACAGAGGTGTTGTTCATGGTTAGTTAATGTTATCTAATGCATTAAATAATGTTAACTAATGCAACCTTATTGTAAAGTGTTACCAATGGAAACTAATTAGTCCAAAAAATAGTCCAAAAAGTAAGCGACATCATACCTGACCATTTAGAACAATCATCCAGGTCGCTGCTCAAGGGCCACCTCTTCCATGCAAACTGCCATTCTATGATCTGCTTTCACATTAACAACATTCAAGTGCACCTACAGTATGAGTACTGTACACATGGGAAAAAAAACTCTCTCTGTTAACAGGCGAGGGTGGCTCCTGGCAGACCAGACATGGCCTGTACCTGAATATCAGCATCATGGCTATTCCCTGCCTGTGTTCAATGGCCCCCAGGGGCCTGGCTCCAAACACCAGGTCAGAACCTCTTCCACACTACCTCAATCTACTTATTAGCAAACTGACAACGTCCAAATGCTTTACATTTCAAGTCAACACATTCACTTTCATCATGATAAATGATAAATAACATGATACGTATGGCAAGGTTTGATTTTATACACTGCTGTTCAAAAGTTTGGGGTCAGTATGATTTTGTTTTTGATGCTCACCAAGGCTGCATTTATTTGATTAAAAATACAGTGAAACAGTAATATTGTGAAATAACTATTTTCTATTTTAATTCCTTTTTTTATTTTTATTCATGTATTCCTGTGATGTCAAAGTTTTTTTGTGTGTGTGTGTGTGTGTGTGTGATACAACTGGATTATTTGTCAAGTCACCTATATTGAGCTTTATACAATACAGATTGTTTCAAACCAGCTTTACAGTGAAAAAAGGAAAAATATGCATTTCGGCAATTGTTATTCTCGTGTTACGCAACACGTGTGAGCTTCCTCAAGAACCAATGAGGTTCATTCTCGTGTTACGCAGCACGTTTGAACTTCCTCAAGAACCAATGAGGTTCATTCTCGTGTTACGCAGCACGTTTGAACTTCCTCAAGAACCAATGAGGTTCATTCTCGTGTTACGCAACACGTGTGAGCTTCCTCAAGAACCAATGAGGTTCATTCTCGTGTTACGCAGCACGTGTGAGCTTCCTCAAGAACCAATGAGGTTCATTCTCGTGTTACGCAACACATTTGAGCTTCCTCAAGAACTAATGAGGTTCATTCTCGTGTTACGCAACACGTTTGAACTTCCTCAAGAACCAATGAGGTTCATTCTCGTGTTACGCAGCACATTTGAGCTTCCTCAAGAACTAATGAGGTTCATTCTCGTGTTACGCAACACGTTTGAACTTCCTCAAGAACCAATGAGGTTCATTCTCGTGTTACGCAGCACGTGTGAGCTTCCTCAAGAACCAATGAGGTTCATTCTCGTGTTACGCAGCACGTGTGAGCTTCCTCAAGAACCAATGAGGTTCATTCTCGTGTTACGCAGCACGTGTGAGCTTCCTCAAGAACCAATGAGGTTCATTCTCGTGTTATGCAACACGTTTGAGCTTCCTCAAGAACTAATGAGGTTCATTCTCGTGTTACGCAACACGTTTGAGCTTCCTCAAGAACCAATGAGGTTCATTCTCGTGTTACGCAGCACGTTTGAGCTTCCTCAAGAACCAATGAGGTTCATTCTCGTGTTACGCAGCACGTTTGAGCTTCCTCAAGAACCAATGAGGTTCATTCTCGTGTTACGCAGCACGTGTGAGCTTCCTCAAGAACCAATGAGGTTCATTCTCGTGTTACGCAGCACGTTTGAGCTTCAGCAAGAACCAGTGAGGTTCATTCTCATGTTACCCAGTACATTTGAGCTTCCTCAAGAACCAATGACGTTCATTCTGGTGTTACGCAATACGTTTGAGCTTCTGCAAGAACCAATGACGTTCGTTCTTGCAGTTGAGCTTCTGTTTATGTTCGCTGATCAATGTTTATATGTGAATAAAAGCCTAAATTAAATCTGATCATTATATACAAATATCGAGTCTCTTCAGAAAATTTGGACAAAACTGCTCAAATCATATGGATTAGTTTTACGAGCTCTTTATGATCTTATAGCATCAAAGCGTCAGTTATGTAGCTGTCAACTGAGGGAAAGAAAGCTCTCAGATTTCATCAGAAAGATCTTCATTTGTGTTCGGAAGATGAACGAAAGTCTTACGGGTTTGGAACGGCATGAGGGTGAGTAATTAATATTTAATTACAATGTATTTATGGGTGAAATAACCCTTTAATACAGTAGGAGCATTGTTAGTTTGTGGCATAACGCTCTCAGAGGTGATAAACACAGTTTATGTTCC
>CM042243.1:11923069-12068069 GCA_023566225.1 Romanogobio albipinnatus
ACGCCTATCATCTCCTCTGAAGGAACATACCCCTGGAACATCGACGGAGATCTCTTGGAGGTCCCATCTGAACTCCTGATCAGGTGAGACACTCGAGACAAATGTACAGCAGCGATCCATTACTAGAGGTTGTGTATTGCAGTGAACTCACAATGGATGAGAGCTGCTGTAGTAACTCATAATATAATAACTGCACATAATGTACGTATTACATTATTCTATCTATCACTTTACAATAAGGTTCATTAGTTAACATGAACTAATAATGAACTGTTAATTTCAACATTTCCTAATGCATCATTCAAATCTTGTTAACATTAGTAAATGCACTGTGAACTAACATGAACATGAACAGCTGGATTTTTATGAACTAATGTTATAAAGATTAATAAATACTGTAACAAATGTATTGCTCATGGTTAGTTCATGTTAATTAATGCATTAACTAAATACTAACTAATGAAACCGTATTGTAAAGTGTTACGGTATTCCTTTACAGTACATTTTAAAACTCTAAATCCAGATAAATAAAATGTATGAGAACTTTTGCACCTTTAAACTAGTATCAGTAATCTGGTGGATTTTGTAGGCAGTTTAAAACTGGATTTAGATTTTAAAAATGAAAGAAACGCCAATGCTTTGTTTAGTATTATTATAATGATGATTATTATTATTAATAGCATGGCTATTTAAATATGTTGCATTTCACAGGTAATTTAAGACTGGAATAAAATTGGGAATGCTAATACTTTTTATGTTTTAAAAGCAATTACAATAAGGAAAATATATGTTTTTAGTGAGTTTATAATGTAATACATTTCTCATAATGTAAAAATTATTACATTATGAGCTCAAGATTTTATGACGTTTTTAGAAAATTATTACATTATGAAAATTTTATTACAATAATAATGTAATACTTACTACATTAGTGCAGTTTTTCTATTATGAGCAGAAAGTGACTCTTAACCGTAAATTCACTGTAATACACAACTTTGCTTTTTTTAGCTTGCACATATTGTAATATCATAAAAGACACAAAAATTCAAAAACCCAAAAAGGCAAAAGCACAATTTCCACAGCATGAAGGTAAGATCTTATGGATTTATGAGTGAAATGCTCATTTTAAAGGAACACTCCACTTTTTTGAAAATAGGCTCATTTTCCAACTCTCCTAGAGTTAAACAGTTGAGTTTTACCGTTTTCGAATCCATTCAGCCGGTCCGGGGATAGCACATATTGCACAGTGATATTACGCAGCACTGTGACAACCTGCTTGCACAAGGGAGCGTGCTGGGGACTATTTTCAGGCGCTGCTTTCGTCTCCAAATTCTTCCTGCACATATCAATGT
Source organism: Romanogobio albipinnatus (assembly GCA_023566225.1). Lineage (NCBI taxonomy): Eukaryota > Metazoa > Chordata > Actinopteri > Cypriniformes > Gobionidae > Romanogobio > Romanogobio albipinnatus. The sequence continues at coordinate 11,924,422 of CM042243.1, forward strand.
TAGGATAAAGGGGGACTGCATAAAATACATCCAGTAAGATCATTGCGCCGCTGCACCCATGGTACGGCACAGAGTTCCATGATTATTACACAGGAATGAGAGTATAGTTCCTAGCCATATCGGCCTAGAAAATCACAACTTTTCATTTTCCGTCGGTCTTATGTTGCGTTCACACCAAACGCGAATAGAGCGACAAAATCGTGTTTTCCGTGTCTAGTTGGACGCTTGAACATTTTGAATCCATTCGTGCGTCCACAGCGAATTGGACGCACGTATAAATTGAGCGTTTGAAGTGAAATAGATGCACGTTCAAGGCGCTCCAGGAGAAATATGTCATAAAACACCACTCTGCCTCTTTTCATTTTCATTAAAAATATATATTAAACATGAATAGCCACACAGGTAAATCCTACATTATCTTCACTGCATGCATGTCTATTTAAATATCCTTAAAAAATAAAGTTGTGAAACTTCTCTTTGCCCTCAGTCAAAACGATTTGGCAGACAACAGATGATAGATTCATGACACCAAAGATCGCCCGTTAGATCCACACAAGACGAACCACTACAGGACATCAGAGCCAGCGCCAAACGTCAGAAGGACTAGCCGAGGAAAGGCTGCTCTCGCCGGGTTAATGAGCGCCGCTGATCGCCTGGATCTCACAACTCCAAAAACACAAGATTATTATTTTTTTTTTAAATAGGCGCTCTCTTTATAAATAAACCACAGATTTGAGCTTTAAACAACTACATTCTCACCTGAAAAAGTCTTAAAACTACATTTTGTGACACAATAGTACAGTTTTTAAATTATGCAGGGTTTCTCATCACGTCACTTTACCACATGACAGCAGCAAGCAGGCTCCTGATTGGTTAACGCGCCGCGAATTGACGCCAAAGTTCAGATTTTGTCGCTTCAAATGCGTGAATTCACAAAAAGCACCATTCACGCGTATCGCGCAAGAAGCTCAATTTGCGTCATTCACGCGAACTGGACGTGCAAATGAGGCCAATCGCGTCCATTGCGCCGCGCGAAACGTGTCTATCGCACCGCAGGTAAACACGCCTTTCCATTGACTTCACTGCAAAAAATGCTTTTCTTACTTAGTATTTTTGTCTTGTTTTCAGTCCAAATATCGAAAAAATCTTACATTAAGAAGCATTTACTAGACAAGCAAAAGTTTTTGTCTTGTTTTGGGGGAAAATAACTCAATGGGGTGAGCAAAATAATCTTGTTATTTTGTTTATTTAAAGCAAAAACTCCCTTAATTTTGAGTTATTTCCCCCCAAAATAAGACAAAAACGTTTGCTTGTCTAGTAAATGCTTCTTAATGTAAGATTTGTTAGATATTTGGACTGAAAACAAGACAAAAATACTAGGTTAAGAAAAGCATTTTTTGCAGTGTTAACATTGAAATCACTCGCTCCCAAAGTTTCAGAAGTCAAGTTTTAAATTGGAAAAATATCGAAACTCTTTGGTCATTTTTTTGAGCGAGAAGCTAACGGTCTAATCGGATTCAATGATCTATGCTAAGCTATGCTAAAAGTGCTACCGCCAGACCAGAGATTGGCTAAATGGATCGAAAACGGTAAAACTCAACTGTTTAACTCTAGGGCAGTTGGAAAATGAGCCTATTTTCCAAAAAAGTGGCGTGTTCCTTTTAAATGAACGTTTCATTCATAAATCCGTAAGATTTTACCTTCATGCTTTAACGTGTTCCGTTAAAATCTTCCCTGACATTTGTTAACACATCCGCTTCAAACATTACAATGCTCATGATAACTGTCGTTAACGCTACAATAAGCAAATCCACTTCATCACATAATTACTCTTTGACGGCGATGCCATAGAAATATGGAGAGCTACCGCAAAAGCGGAAGTTCAAATGAAATACTTGGGCTTGTTTCTCTGCTGCGTAAGGTCTACAACACTGAGTAAGTCATATCCCTATTTATTTGCAAAACAGTAGTCAAGATAGCCTCTGTACACGTTCACATGTTGAACTTCAAGTGACCTGTGTACGCGCAGGCTGTGTTGTTTTAAGGCACTACAAACATTATATGAGCAGCACTTGATAAGAAAATTCCCAATTCGTCTTCTTAAAGCCGCAGAAAGAGTGTCAGAAGAATAAACAGAACAGTGTGAGGTTCTAAGAAAAAGGGAGGGATGTGTGCGTGTTTCAGATAAATCCTTGTAATGTTTAAATGTACTGACAGCCCTGTTTATTTTCCAGGGTTCACCCGCAGCTCCTCACACTCTTTGGAGCCGACGTGGAGGAGGCGGAGGAGGCGCCGGTTAAATGCAGCTGTATCTGAACACACAGCCACTTTTGCTGGATGGAAGCTAAGAGAAACCGAACGAAAAAAATTGCACAAAGCAAAGCTTTAACGTGTATATATATATATAGAACATTTTATGTCAGAGCAAAAACATGACACACAGTACATTCCAGTGCATAAGAATTTAAATTAAAAGTCAAATTTTTCAACAACGAAAAAAAAAAAAAAGACCTATTAAAAATATTGGTAACACTTTACAATAAGAATGAACAATAATTCTACAGCATTTATTAATGTTAGTTCATGCTTATTTTAACATTTACTAATATTAAATATTAAAAATCTAAAGTTTTATTTGATTGCACTGTGAACTAACATGAACAGCTTTATAACATTAACATACTGTAGATTAATAAATTCTGTAGCAAATGTATTGCTCATTGTTAGTTGATGTAAGTTAACACATAAACTAATGTTAACAAATGAGACGCTATTGTGGAGTGTTACCAAAACACTGATAAAAAAAGCAATGTGCTATTCCCTGAACAGTAGGGGTTTTTGTGGACCTTGCATCTTTTATGTCAGAAAAAGCAAACCATCCGATATGGTTTTCCAAATCGAAACACATTTTTTAGCTTTTAGATTTGTCATCCTTTCAGGTCTCCGTCATACACCAACACACACTTGTGAGCAAAATCAGCTGACTTTTCCACATTTTATACACAGATTTTGGGAAAAATGGATTTGAAAAATGGCATTAATTTTATTCAATTCAGGTTTTTTTTTTTTTTCCTGTATCTTTAAAAACATTTTAAAAACAGATTTCATTTTTGATCCTTATAACACAGCACCAAAAAGCATTTAGCATATGATGACATATTTGGCATGATAATCAGGTTTTGTGAATAAATTAAATCCAACAATCCAACGTTGATGGAAAATACAAAAACTCATTTTCTTATACATTTATTCTTTATATTTCAGTGCACATTTATAGCTTAGTTTCCGTTGATCTGCAAACTCCCATTTTTATCGAATTATTGAATTTTGTAAACATTTTCATTAACACACTTAGCATTTCCTAATTGAACAGACAAAGGGCTGGGGATGAGTTGATCTTTGAATGACGTGCGCGTGCAGATTCCATGTAGGCCTGCATGTGAGTGAAAGGTGATGGTGCTGTGTGTATTTGTGCCATATTAGAATAAACACACACACACACACACACACACACACACTTAAGCAATGGCTGGAAGCCAGACACATGCCAATCTCGCCCCTCTTCTGTAGTGCAGTACAGACACACAACAGCAGCCTCCTTTGCTCCGTTTCCATGGCACCCAGCCAGAGCACGCGGCAAACACTCGCTCCTTCCATCTGGCGTCTCCGTTCAAACTTCTACTCTGCAGCGAGAGTTTGGGAGGAGAGGGAATGCGTGTCATTTCCTCCTTTTTTTATTGCAAGGAGAACCGATACCGCAGTGATGCAAAGGTGTGAAAACCCCTATCGCAGCAATGTTCTGCTTCGGGAAGGGTGACGGAAAGTGCCAGAAGATCCTGTGTCACCTCTGTGGAGGGTGCGAGTCTCTCTTCGGATATATACACAGGCATAACCTGAGCAAGAAAAGCTACAGCAGTGCAGTTTCTTCTTAACAGCAGGCCAATAGCCAACATGTTCAGTGATCGTAGGCAAACCTGGGATGAAACAATTGGGCTCTGTTCCAAAACCTAGCGAGCTGCCTCGCCGTCTATGCAGCCTACATAGGCAGCTGTTTTTTAAGACGGCATCAAAACGTCATAAATTACAGATGACCACCATAGTTGAGACTCAGCTCACAATTGATTTCAATTGGATTTTAAAGCTAGAAAGTCTAAAAAGCATAAAAAATACATATCTATGGAGTTTGGAGTCTGTTAGTTAATTTAAAAAAAAAATCTAAATTGATCAAAAGTGACAGTGTATAATGTTGAAAAATTCAAAGAAATGCTGTCCTTTTGTACGTTCTATTCATCATCATCAAAAAAAAAAAAGGTTTTCCCAGAAATATTAAACAGCACAACTATTTTCAACATTGATAATAATAAAAAAATAGTGCTGTCAAAAGATTAATCGCATCCGAAACAAAAGTTTGTGTTTACATAAATGTGTGTGTACTGTGTTGAATTATTATGTATATATAAATACACACATATGCATATGTATATATTTAAGAAACATGTTATATTTATATGTAAAATATTTATATATAATATTAATTATATATATATATATATATATATATATATATATATATATATACACACATACAGTATATGCATGCAAACATTTCTTAAACATATACATGTGTGTATGTGTATTCAAATATACATAATAATTATATACACAGTACACACATCTACTATGTAAACACAGACTTTGGATGCAATTAATCACGATTAATCGTTTGACAGCACGAAAAAATATATTTTTCAAAAATCAAATCAGCATATTAGATGAGGACAAATCTGAAGACTGGAGGAATGATGCTGGAAACTCAGGAATAAATAACATTTGATAAATTGTCATTTTAAATTGTAATAATATTTCACAATATTACTGTTTGATCAAATAAATGCAGCATTGGTGAGCATAAGAGTATTCTTTTCAAAACATGACCAATCTTCTTGTACTCATACTTTTGAAAGGTAGTGTACATATCTTAATATATATTTTAATTTGATAGATTTTTTTGGTGTGGAATAAATTATATTCATAATTAACATTCTCTCATACTGCCTTAGAAGAAGGTCTCTTTATGCTTCCTACCTTTCGGAACAAGCTTCGCACTTTAAAAATGCTGCCTTCATAGACTGCTCACTAGGTTTTGGAACGGAGCCGTAATGTTCTATAGCGACAGTACATTCTGAAGTCCTTTTCTCCCTCGGCACGACAGCCCGGAGCGTTTCAGTGAACACACGAGCATGTTCCATACTCTAAAGTGCACTGGCTTCATCCTGCTGACAGAAAATCCTGATTCTTTTGAGTCTTTGACAGTCTCTTTTGACAGTCTTCATCACTTTGTGATGAACATTTTCAGCCATTCGTCGTAGTCCTTCCATTGTGATAGTTTTTGTATGTGGTGTAAATCCCATATTATGACGTGCTCTCTTTCTTTGGTACATAGTCCCAACTGTCCCGTCTAAACTGCTCCTCCTTCAACTTCCGCTCAAAGAATCCAAACTAATAAAAGGAAGAGGGTGTATTATTGTCAGTAAGTCAAAAGCACATCTCAATTTCAAGCTCAACAAGCCTCGTTTTGAAGATTTGTTGATATATTTGCTTTGCAGGGATAAATCTACTAATTGGTAGATTGTCTGAATGACTATTCAAGCTTAATTGAGCTTGTTTAGGGCTGGTGCAGGTCCACCAGAAACCAATCAGGCTTCTTAATTCTTTCCCAGCCAGCGGGTTTTAAAAAAAAGTTGCCAGCTAGCGTCAGCATTTTTGATCATTTTCACAAAAGTTTCATGGCCCCCAGAATTTTTTGTTGTATGAATATCTGAACATGCAATATAAAAGAAACAACAGACCCTCTGCTTTAAAACAAAAAAAGCATCAATAATGCATTTTACCAACACTTGAATATGGGTACGTTTCATAAAAAAGCAACATTTTGAGCAAAAAGCTGAGAAATGTGTGTTTTTGTCAAAGACTACATCCAGATCAGATTCAGAACGACGGTCAACACAGATGGAGTAGATTGAGTTTTCATTACGACATTTCATTCAGTAACATTAGGGAGTTTTGATATGCTGTTTAATGTTTATGATTGTGTTATTTTACATATGCATCTGCTTACATATGCTATCGCTTGTTTCTGCTTCTTTTCACCTGTGTTTTGATCTAGAGATTCTATGCTCTTTCAGAAGCACATACTACCGTATAATAGTGAAAACACATAGCCGGAAATTTCCGTCAATGGCGGGGAAAGAGCTAAAGCACTGCTTAAATGGCTTCTCCAACAGAGTTTTACTGTACTGACAGTAACAGATACACTGTAGTTTAACCGCGGTAAAGCCCAGCATCACTAAAAAGTAATATCTTCAGATATTTCAGGTCTAGCGTTTGTAAATTAAATGATTTCTATGCTCTTAGTACTTAAAGGGTTAGTTCACTCAAAAATGAAAATTCTGTCATTAATTACTCACCCTCATGTCGTTCGACACCCGTAAGACCTTTGTTCATCATCGGAACACAAATTAAGATATTTTTGTTGAAATCCGATGGCTCAGAAAGGCCTCCATTCGCAGAAATGTAATCTGCACTCATAAAAGGTACTATAGATGTTGTTAAAAAGTCCATCTCATTACAGTGGTTCTACAATAATTTTATGACGAGAATAGATTTTGCGCGCAAAAAAATCCAAATAACGACTTTATTCAACATGTTCTTGTCTTCCGCCTGGGCCTTTTTCGTGAACTCACGAAGCACCACAACGCATGTGCGAGAATATGACTGTCATTTTGCGGCTTTTATAAGGCACTTTTACGTGCACTTGTTCGTTTCTCATGGTTCGGGCATCCAGGAAATGCACACTTTAGCCCCATTTTGAGCCCTACGCCAAAACGAACGACATGAGGGTGAGCAATTAATGACAGAATTTTCATTTTTGGGTGAACTAACCCTTTAATTCCTGCAGAGAATTAAGAGAATATGTCACTATGTCATACTGGAGAACATGTCATGTGATACATACCTTCCAGAGGAGGAGGACAAGAAATGCTAAAATGATCAGTCCAACAAGCAGACTGGATACTATTAGAAAAATCTGCACAGCCATCACAGGCTTAAGGCTGTACAGAGCCTCCAAGAATACCTGTAACATGGCAAACATTCAAGTTAATAACAAGGTAAATGCATCACTGGTGTTCGAGGTTCAGAATACTGTACTTACTCTAGCAGAAATGTCATCCTGTAGTAGGATGGTGTTTGCCTCCTTTACTGGTGAAATAAGGTCAATCATGCCTCGTATCATCATGACACCGTGTCTGCCCTATAGGAAATAAACATGCATCATGGTCATGTGTTGCAGTTGCTCTTTTGGGTTAACAGTTCAGGTAATCCATCTGTCAAACAATGTTTGCCTTACTAATTTATTGCATCTGGTAGTCTATGAGGAACATTTATTGGCTATAATTGGAGGAGGCCCAACCAAGCCAAGATTAAAGTCTAGATGGTTAATTTTTTGTCTGTGCAATAAATAAAAACTGTTGGCCAATCGTAAGTTTAATCTGTGTCTACTGTGCTGCTTACTATTTATGTGGAAACCTTGTTGATACATAAATAAAAAATATTTTGTAACATTATAAAAATGTCTATACTGTCACTTTTGATCAATTCAATGCATCCTCGCAGAATAAAAGCAGTTTCTTTCTGATCCCAAACTTTTGAATGGTGTTGTATTTCAAATAAAAGTTGATTATTTCACTTTTTAGATCCAGTGCATGCACATTCTAGCACAATTAGGCAGGCAAAAGGGCAATTGGCTCTTTTAAATGGAAGTCAAAGCTTCGAGAGGTGCAATTTCTTCCAATATATTTTTGTACAAGTGGCCCATCTCCTTCTCCACGTCTCTAACCAACACTCACTGGACTCATCTGGAGAACCCTGGGGTTGAGCTCCACCTCCATATTGATGGTAACTTCTTTTCCAACCTCCAAGTCACCGAAGTGACACTCCACCATCCTACAGGTCCTATCTTCAGGAGTACAGAACTGTAGAAAAACAGAGCATGAGCACTTCCAATAACAGTTACACTAAACACACCAGAACTCATTACTATGAGTATTAATTTACCATTATGCGCTTGCTTTTTGGGGCGAAAAAGAATACAAGTTCCTGAATGAAGGAAGCTTCCGGGACGTCACAGTCATCAATAGTCTGAACTGAATTGTTCCTCTGGAAGCAATGCCCAAGGGTCGTCTGCAAGACAAAAAACAATATAATAATAATAGTTTAAGTAAAGATAAAGATGTGTACTTATAGCTGTATAAATTATAAGCTAAGTTATAGCTAATTATGTTAAATGCTTATTATTAAGACGACTAGTAGGAATATATTCTGCGAAACATATAAGAACAAGTTCTTTTTTCCATACAAGGAAAGTGGGTTGTGATTTATACCACCAAGCTACAGATGGGATAATAACACATATGACTTGTGTGCTATTTTAGAAGTCTTCTGCAGTCATACAACAGCTTTGTGTGAGGAAGAGATTAAATTTAAAGTCGTTGTCTACTAATAATCTTTAGTGGTTGAGTTTTTCAAACTTGACACGTCACAACTGGTCACGTCACATGAGAACCAATGCAAACTTGCATCTTGAGTTTATTAATATGGCATCGATGATGTCAAATATGCCATGAAACCTCTAAAGGCTGACTAATGTTTTAGTTTTTTTTTTTTTTTTATTGAAACTTTTTATATGTTTTTTTTTTTATATCTTATACCATAAATCACAGACCATTGTTTGTAACAAACAAGCACAAACATTCTGCCTAACATCTTTTTTTAAACAAAAAAAAAAAGTTTGAAATGACTGTGAATAAAATAAGATTTTTATTTTTATTTATATGTATACTGTTTATAATATACACCAGTGAAACTTAAGGTGCAATTTTTTAGGGATGATGGATGTGGATGGATGGGTGGATAGATGGATGTGGATGAGTGGGTGTGTGGATCGGATGGATGGATGGATGTGGGTGGGTGGGTGGTTGGATGGATGGGTGGGTGAATGGATGTGGGTGGGAGGGTGGATTAGTGGATGGATGGATGGATGGATGGATGGATGGATGGATGGGTGGATAGATGGATGGATGGATGGATGGATGGATGGATGGATGGATGGATGGATTGGTGGATTGGTGGATGGTTGGATGGGTGGGCGGATTGGATGGATGGATGGATTGGATGGGTGGATGGATTTTGGCCACAGAAAATCTTCATATATTTTAAAATGTCATTTATTCCTGTGATGTCAAAGCTGAATTTTCAGCATCATTACGCCAGTCCTCAGTGTCACATGACCCATCAGAAATCATTCTAATATGCTGATTTGGTGCTCAAGAATTATTTAATATTATTATCAATGTTGAAACAGTTGTGCTTAATATTTTTGTGGAAACGGTGATAATTTTTTTTCAGGATTCTTTGATGAATACAGTATAAAAGAACACCATTTTATGAAATATAGAAACTTTTGTAACTTTATAAATGTCTGTCACGTATGATTAATTGATTGCATCCTTGCTGAATAAAAGTATAAATGTATATATGTATTTTTGCATATGCAAATCTCACCTGTAAATCCGTAATCCTGATTAACTGGTGTTTGTATGGCACCATCATCAGAGGCAATCCGATCTTTACTCTCGCATCAAGAGCTTTACTGGGACCTATATTCATCACCTGTAAGTTAATAGACATTTTAACCAAACTAATCATGTTAAATGATTCATTAGTGCTTAATGACATTGTTATCTGTCTGATGAGCACTAAAATACCTTGTATGTATAATTGAACTTCTCAGGATAGCAGTCGACCGGCACAGACTCTTGTTCTCCAATCAGAAATGAAGTCGGAGAGACAAATCTACAGAGGAAGGGAATACAGAAGCATCTCATAATTTGGCCTGTTATTCTTCCCACATCCACTTATGGAATCACAGATTCATTAGCAAGCCGGATAACTTACCCGTGAACATTGATATCAACTGCATATCTCAAGGGCAACGTGAGAACAGCCACGTTGTCATGCTGAAGATCTGTGTTCTCAAAGCTCTCACTGAAAAACACACATTAGATTGGTTAATGTTCAAAATTGAAGGAACGTACACTGACCCCAAAAACTATCTGGACCAGTTAAAATGCGTAAATGCAAGAAAATGGCTGAAATTAGCATTTGTTTGCAGACGCCACTTAGTTTGATATTGTCCTATCTAGTGAAACGACATGTTAAGTGCAGTTTAAGTGTCCAAATGCTTTTTGGGGTCATTGTATATCAGAGGAAATGTTTAATGACTTTAATTATTGGAGAACAACCCTAATATACCCTGAGATTTCATTACAGGAACTCATTACATAGGCTATGTAGACATTCATCTTTAGATCCATTCCTCTGTTTTGCTTGTTTCTAATAGTAACACTGAAAGCACACAAAACCTTCGAGCGCTGTTTAATATCTTTGTTTGTCTTTTGCGCTCTGATGATCAATTTACAAGTTTGAGCAGTTGCAAGACGTTCTCCACAAATGTTTACATTTGGCTCAGATGCATTTGTATAAACCATCCTTTGTAATGAATTCCTGAGATCTCTGGATCTCTTACCTCGTAGCGTTAATGTTAATACTAAGGTCTCCCGCGCTGCTGTTCTGCATCACATCCAGTAAAAAGGTGATGTTGAGCTGGAAGAAAGAAAAGAAACGTTTATATTCCAACATGGCGACAAACAAACTCATTCAACTTCCATTGCTAAAGACATTTACCTTTGAGAAAGGGGCAATGTATAAATTTCCAACATTGCAGTCCAGACCGATGGCCACTTTATTCTCCTCTGTAATTTCGCAGCTGATGTATTTATCTTCCTGAAATAATGCCACAATATTAAAGCACGTCAAAAGCAAGAGTCCATTAAAGGGCATCAGCAACACAAAGAGCTAAAAGCTGGCTGTGTGACCTCAGATATCCATGACAGAACAAGAATTACTAAGCCTAGAAATCTAGACACACCCTAGCGGCAGCAAATCTAATTTGCAGCCAGGGTAGTCTAGCAACTCTCCGTTGGCTTGCAAGCTGGTAAAACCAAACTCTAGTCAGGCCAATCACATCGTGTATAGACGAGTCGGTGGGCGGGCTTAACATAATGACTGCAGAGTTGTGTCGGTTCCACGTGCTACTTGTAAACAAAGAAGCTGGCGATCAATGTTCTTTCGAATCGGCTTTGGCCGCGACTCTGGAAGACTTGGAGTCAAGCTTTTCTTTGAGGAAAGAACAAAGGTTGGTTGTAGCGCTATCCTATTGCGTGAAGAAGGAATTTGAAAGACAACCGTTTATCCCGCCCCTCGGATTGAGCCCTGCCAATGGTGTGCTCCCAGACCCAACATCTTGATGTGGGTCTGGCTTGTCAGGCTAAGAATTACTGTGACAAAATGAAAATACCTCTACTACTTTGATGAAATGCAGGTTGCTGGGAAACCTCAGATGAAGTCTGGGTAGAAAAGCGTCATCTCCAGTGTTGACTATTGTTGTGTTTAACATGATGCTTTTTCCGTTACCCAGAGCAAAATATGGCATTTTCCTGTAGGATCTGTAGGGAAAACAGTTATTTAGATTTTAAAGTTTAGATTTTAATCCATAATAAATCCATTCTTTAGTCCATATAATTCAGTGAGGTGAAGTAAAGACTCTGAATGGATGGATGGATGGGTGGATGGATGGATGGATGGATGGATGGATGGATGGATGGATGGATGGATGGATGGATGGATGGATGGATGGATGGATGGATTTTGAAAATGACATAAAATGCCTTTTTAATTTTTTTTTGGTTGGCTCAAAGACAAAAACAGCTGGAAATCTCGGCCAAAAATGTGCAACTGAAGAACATAGTCATAACTACAGATATTTAAACCTGTTCAATATGTGAAAAATATTTCACAATATTTCATAAGATACTTTAAAAGTTAAAAGGAATGAATAACAATATCAGTTAGGAAAAAAAAAATATATGAATAGACTTTTAGTAAATATATATATATATATATATATATATTGTTTACAAATCATTTTATGTTTTTTTCAACAGGTTTTTCCTAAGGTATATATATATATATATATATATATATATATATATATATATATATATATATATATATATAATAAAATGATATATTTTATTATAAATGGACTAAAAATGATTTAAATGTTTAATATGTGTATTATAATTGACTATTATAATTCATATTTGTTTACAAATCATTTTATGTTTTTTTCAACAGGTTTTTCCTAAGGTATATATATATATATATATATATATATATATATATATATATATATATATATATATATATATATATATATATATATATATATATATATATATATATATATATATATATATATATATATATATATATATATATATATATATTTATATTAGGCTCACATGGTTACATTAACAAAACTGAAAATGAAATTGTTAATTAATATATTGCAACCAATTCCTCAATTTTGTTTCTGTTTCAAAATTTTAATTTAAATTAAAGCACAAAACAAAGCAATCAATCAATCAATTAAATAAAATGTCACTTTTAAGACTCATCTTGCTAGATTTGAAAGGAAACGGGTGTGTTTTCCAGCCAGTGTTTTTCCTGCATCTGTTTGTGTGGCTTGTGCACTGAGGGCTCAAGCCTGATGTTTCTCATCTAAAGGCACCAGGTGCATCTGGGAGAGTGACAAGCCTCTCTCCCCCTCACTCCCTTTCCCTCCCGAACACACACACACACACCTTATGAATAATCAGATCATGTATTATCACCAATGGGTGAGGGGGGTCCATAAATTAGTTTGCATACGGCTGCAAACATGATCCAAAATGCTAATGTGCACACTCACGCTTTCGCCTCAGTTGGGCGAGTCCAAGAAATGTGATGCATAAAATGCCTCAATATAAAGCTTTGGCTACTGTGCTTTCTGCTTTAATGGGTGTATTCATGAGGCGAGCAGATAATCTCAAAAACCCTCTTGTTAGTCACGAACAACACCAGCACATCTAGAATATTTAGATGTCTGTAGTATTCTTAAAATGTTTAACAACATTCACATACGACATACAAGATTGATATCAGTCATTGACAAAAATGTCACTCTCTGTGAAAAAATACCTTCGGGTAAATCATGAATAAATATCCTGATCAGATTTTACACCAAAATCAAAAGAAAGAGATACGATTTTTTTTTCTTTATGTTAATGAGGCGCATTTTAGGATTATTAATGATTACGTTTTGTTGTTTAAATTAAACACATTTCTCCAAAATCATCATTGCCATAATGCAATTTTTTTTTACTGAATACAGTAATACAAATAATATTGTCCTGATGCATACATTTAATTTTGTAAAATTCTTCCATAATGTATAAACCCCCCCCCCCCCCACAATTATATGTATGATCTACATAAAGTAATCAGATTTAGATTTTTTTTCCTGCAATACAGAAAGGATTTGGGAGGGAAACGTGTATTTGCCAGGAAAATAACGTGACAATAAGTCGTCATAAAACCAGCTTAATTTTCTTTACACATTTGTTTTTTTCCATTTGATTTTGTGGTGTAATATGAAACAGACATTTCTCAGTGATTTCCATGAGATTCATTCAGTTAGCATAGGTTACGTGGAGATAACTTACTGGGATAAAACCAGATGAGCAGAAACCTGAAGGTTGGTTGAGCAGTTTTCCAAGGCGCAATATCTGGCAAAGACGGTCTATAAAAAAAAAGATTTCAAATCAGGACACATTGTGGTCTAATAAACCACAATAACAACAGAGATGTAAAGGAAAAACTGACCTTGTTTTTCACGACATTGGCCTGTTCATCCTTCTGTTGCAGAATGGGTTTGAGAGAAGGCATGCCCCATGAGTCCCTCTGTGCCACACGGTGCTCTCCAAGTTCATATTTCACCTCAAAATGGATGGGTGTGAAGATATCACGGACATCTTTCTGCATACAAGAGAAATAGAAAATTGGTTACACTTTTGTTTAGGGTCCAATTCTCATTATTAAGTTAACTAACTATTAACTACGACTTGTGCCTCGATAAACTTCTAATTACTGTTTATTAATAATTAGTAAGCTAGTAGATAAGTTTAGGTATTGGGTAGGGTTATGGGATGTAGAATAAGGTCATGCAGAATAAGGCATATATATACTCTTTATAAGTACTAATAAACAGCCAATATTCTAGTAATATGCATGCTAATAAGCAACTCGACCCTAAACTAAAGTGTTACCATGAAATTATTACTTTTATTCAGTAAGGATGCATTTAATTGGTATTATACTACGGGGCTGTTAAATGCTTGAATCTGATTGGTTGGCAAAGTTCTAAGGTGCAATTATTTTCAGGGAAACGCACGGTTAAAGTAGTTCCAGGCAGGTCTTGACTGCATTACAGTTCCATATCGCTGAAATGATTTCATTTATTTCAAAGGTCCTTACAGCCTCCCACTCAAATGCACACACATACAGTACGGACACACACTTAATCTCTATCTCTCTCTCGCTCTCGCATTAATTACTACAACATGATGTTTTGGAATTAGCAACCGAGGCTTGGGATGAGATGCGTAAGAAATTAGTCCCACACACAGGAGCATTTTAAAGGAACACGCCGACTTTTTGGGACTTTAGCTTATTCACCGTATCCCCAAGAGTTAGATAAGTCCATACATGCTATTCTCATCTCCGTGCGTTCCATATCTCTGTCTGACGCACCCACCGCTAGCCTAGCTTAGCACAAAGACTGGAGGTAAACGGCTCCATCTAGCCTACTGCTCAATAAGTGACAAAACAACGCCAACATTTTCCTATTTACATGTTGTGATGTGGATAGTTTAGGGATGTCAATTTACACAAATTTCCATGATCGATTGTCGTTTAAATGAACGATCAATTAATCGATTAATCATTAGCCTTAATCAGTCCCTCCAGAAAAACACGATTATGCGATCGCATGATTTAATGCATAATCAGCCAAAGTCCGCATATTTATGCGGGGATCACATTTTTTCAAATACACGCACTTTCACCGCGTAAATTGCCTATTTCTGCATGCAAAATATGCGGGGCTAGAATGATTTCATAATCCCCGCATTTTCGTAGCAAAAAAGTAATATATATTAGCAGAAAGTTGAAAAATGTTCATTTACTTCACACAAGAGCCGCCATTTCCCCCTATTGCCATGGGAACATTTTGAAGTGACGTAATTACCCGACGTGAATGTCATCGAAAAGTTGCAAACCCCATGGTGAAACCATAGATATCGGTGAAACCATGATGAAGCACGCAAATTCCCATTTGCCAACAAAAATAACAGCAAAAGACTGCCCAAAGCAGTTTCCCGGTGTGCTGACCGATTTCAAAAAACAGCATCATGAAGCTTCGAAGCGTTATGAATCAGTGAGTCGATTCAGCGGTTCGGATCGCCAAAGTCACGTATTTCAGCAGTTTGACACGCGATCCGAATCATGAATCGACTCACTGATTCATAGCGCTTCGAAGCTTCATGATGCATTGTTTTGAAATCGGTCCAAATTGAGCCATGTGTTTATTAAGGTCTTCAATAAAACAAGATGAGAACTTAAATATTCAATTAAAAATATTCACTTTTTTTCTCTTTTTCATCAAACCGCAGTTTTTGCAAGTTTTATCGCATAAAATTGCATAAATATCCCGCATTTTCCATCGCATTTTTTAAGAAAACGTGCCGCATAATCATGGATTTTTGCCCGCAACAATCACAAAAAAGCTGCATTTTTCTGGAAGGACTGCTTAATACTGCATATGGGTCTACAGCAGTGACTTATAGCCAACCGCATGACAGAATGTGCAAACGCTGACAAAACGCCATGTTCCTCACCAAATCAATGGGAAGGGTTCTAAGGGTCTAAATAAAGGGCTACAGGATTGTAAAATGAATCAATGTTATTGATAATTTAATTACATTACCAACTCCACCTCAGATGCGTGCTCTTCAGAATGTGTGGATGCGCTCTTCCTGAAACAACGCACTGAAAACGCCAACTAGACCCAGTAAATTCACAACGATGTATTACAATATAGTTCTCTTTATAATGATATGTAACATGACAGTCCCAATCATAGTCATTATAAGTTGTGCATTGCTGTTGGAGCTGCATGCGTTGACGCTGATCACGGGACGCATCACTACTGCATTAATTCTTAACCAGATGCATCCTATATGAGATTAAAAAATCAGCTATAGAAAGGTCCACGGAAAATAAACACAATATTACAACTTACATGTGTACAAAGCAAAAGGCTGCAAATGCACATGCAAACTTGTAGTCAAGATGAAGGTGTAACTCTAGCTGTAAAATGGTCCCAAACAGAGCTCCGGTGCGCTCGCATCATTATTGTCTGATTTACATGTTTCAAGGTTGAGCAGCACGCATGGCCCTGATTAATCGATGATCGATAGGTTTTATCGATTAAATGTATTCGCGACAATTAATCGATCATCGATTAATCACTAACATCCCTAGTATAGTTACATGGTGTACTAAGACCGACGTAAAATGAAAAGTTGTGATTTTCTAGACCGATATGGCTAGGAACTATACTCTCATTCCTGCGTAATAATCAATGAACTTTGCAGCGCCTGAAAATAGGCTAACTTCCATCAAAATAACCAACGTGAAAATCTGCTTGCACAGACAGCGTGCTGGGGACTATTTTCAAGTGCTGCGTAATATCATTGTGCCTGCTGCACCCATGGTACGGCAGGAAAGTTCATTTGCATGTTATGGTATGTATGGACTTATCTAACTCTGGGGGACTTATCTAATTCTGCGTGTTCCTTTAAGGGACAAAAACCAAACAAATGTCTTGAAATTGTTCCTTACAAAAGTGACAGTAAAAATGTTTTAATAGTTTTACAAATTAGTATTTTTTTTTTAAGTGTTCACAACTTTCTATTCATTATAGAATCCTGAAAAAAAAACTATCACGGTTTCAACAAAAAAAGTAGGACTTAACAGCACAACTGTTTTGAACATTGATAATAAGATTTTTCTCGATCAAATTAGCATATTAGAATGATTTCTGAAGGATCATGTGAGACTGAAGACTGGCGTAATGATGCTGGAAATTCAGCTTTTCCATCACAGGAATAAATTACATTTTAAAATATATTAACATAGAAAACGTTCACAATATTACAGTTTTTAGTCTATTTGTGATCAAATAAATGCAGCCTTGGTGAGACGTTCAAAAACATTACAAAATCTTGCCGACCCCAAATCTGTGAACGGTAGTGTATGTGGTGTTTGATTTTGGCTCAACTTTTTTATATTTATCCCATCTTAATTTTCCTCACCTCAGTGCAGATAATTAATGCAGGTAAGGTTTGCTCTGTCAGCTGTGATGGCTGTCTCTAATTGGGGACTCAGTGGTTGGGAGTTGTCCTGTGGGGTCTCTGGGGCCTGTATTTAGCTGCAGGGGAGGTGTGTGACCGGGGTTTTGGAAGCCTCTTCCATGGCCAGTGTAAATGAGCTGGACTCCAGCCACAACAACAGCCTCAGAGAGACGCTAATTTCTGCAGCAAAGGCTAAACTCAAAGTCACCGCTGTGAACTTGTGTCCTTTGCTCAGAATGTAGTCACTGAATTTGGTCACACATGAATGTGCGCGCACACAGTTTCACATAGCACACACAACTGACATTTCAAACCTGTAGATGGGTTAATCATGAGCATGAGAAAGACTGGGTGTTTATTTCACACCTTAATTTAGCAAGTTAATTTTGCTCAAAACAAGAACTGAAAGTGGCACGCCTTTTTAAAAATCAGGCCTGTCACAGTTGCAACTCTCAATGACACAAATGTCAAAACAAATTTTAAGACCACAGCACTTTAATAAGTGGAGAGGAGTTAAATGTAACTCAAACTTGATTACCACAGCAAATAATATGAACTCGTCCCTTAGTTTGTGAAAACATTTGTATTTTCTGTAATGCATTTACAATGGAAAACTAGCAGGATAAAAGGGAAATTAATGTTTGCCAAATAGTATGAATAGTTCAATATACACTCACCTAAAGGATTATTAGGAACACCATACTAATACTGTGTTTGACCCCCTTTCGCCTTCAGAACTGCCTTAATTCTACGTGGCATTGATTCAACAAGGTGCTGAAAGCATTCTTTAGAAATGTTGGCCCATATTGATAGGATAGCATCTTGCAGTTGATGGAGATTTGTGGGATGCACATCCAGGGCACGAAGCTCCCGTTCTACCACATCCCAAAGATGCTCTATTGGGTTGAGATCTGGTGACTGTGGGGGCCATTTTAGTACAGTGAACTCATTGTCATGTTCAAGAAACCAATTTGAAATGATTCGAGCTTTGTGACATGGTGCATTATCCTGCTGGAAGTAGCCATCAGAGGATGGGTACATGGTGGTCATAAAGGGATGGTCAGAAACAATGCTCAGGTAGGCCGTGGCATTTAAACGATGCCCAATTGGCACTAAGGGGCCTAAAGTGTGCCAAGAAAACATCCCCCACACCATTACACCACCACCACCAGCCTGCACAGTGGTAACAAGGCATGATGGATCCATGTTCTCATTCTGTTTACTCCAAATTCTGACTCTACCATCTGAATGTCTCAACAGAAATTGAGACTCATCAGACCAGGCAACATTTTTCTAGTCTTCAACTGTCCAATTTTGGTGAGCTCGTGCAAATTGTAGCCTCTTTTTCCTATTTGTAGTGGAGATGAGTGGTACCCCGGTGGGGTCTTCTGCTGTTGTAGCCCATCCGCCTCAAGGTTGTGTGTGTTGTGGCTTCACAAATGCTTTGCTGCATACCTCGGTTGTAACGAGTGGTTAATTCAGTCAAAGTTGCTCTTCTATCAGCTTGAATCAGTCGGCCCATTCTCCTCTGACCTCTAGCATCAACAAGGCATTTTCGCCCACAGGACTGCCGCATACTGGATGTTTTTCCCTTTTCACACCATTCTTTGTAAACCCTAGAAATGGTTGTGCGTGAAAATCCCAGTAACTGAGCAGATTGTGAAATACTCAGACCGGCCCGTCTGGCACCAACAACCATGCCACGCTCAAAATTGCTTAAATCAGTTATACAGCATAGTTAAATAATAATAATTAAGCATTTTTGAATATTGACTCTCAGTCTTTAATCACCTTTTTCTCATGGTTTCTCAATAGAATTCATAAAAGTATAGAATATAATAGCGTAGTTCTAATAGGGGCTCGTTGTAACACAGTTACAAATAAACACAAAAAACAGAGATGAAAAATAAACTTAAGTAAGAAATTTACTTTTGCAATGGTTAAATAAATGTTCAGTGATATCTTCCAAAGTTTTTTTTAATTTTGATGCAATTTTTTCTCTAAATAATGTTGATATGGCAACTAGTAAATGCCCTAAGTTTTGTCATCCTGGCATGTGAGGAAAGTGTTAAACCATGTGTGTAACAACTAACCCCGCGTTAGGTTGTGCCCAGCTCTCCCCTATACATTCCACCAGTTCATGCATTCTTTGGAAATCAAACCCATTACATTGATTGAGATAAAGGACTGCACTTAAACTTTGCTCCACTAAAACAGCACTTTACAGATGAACTGATATTAAATATATACCTTGAATGCAATGTGGATAAAAACATCCGCCAAATGCATAAATGTAAATGGTATACGCCTTTCTGTCATTCTCATATGAATATCAAGCTAAAGTAACCAGAATATATATATATATATATATATATATATATATATATATATATATATATATATATATATATATATATATATATATATATATATATATATATATATATATATATATATATATATATATATATATATATATATATATATATATATATATATATATATATATATATATATATATATATATATATATATATATATATATATATATATATATATATATATACATATATATACACACACACACACACACACTATATTGCCAAACGTATTGGGACGCCTCTCCACATAACTGAATTCAGGTGTTCCAATCACTTCCATGGCCACAGGTGTATAAAATCAAGCACCTAGGCATGCAGACGCTTCTACAAACATTTGTGAAAGAATCACTCTCAGGAGCTCAGTGAGTTCAAGCGTGGTCCCGTGATAGGATGCCTCCTGTGCAATAAATTCATTCGTGAAATTACCTCACAACTAAATATTCCACGGTCAACAGTTAGTGGTATTATAACAAAGTGGAAGCAATTGGGAACAACAGCAACTCAGCCACGAAGTGGTAGGCCACGTAAAATCACAGAGCATATATTATATCTGTTTTTATCATTGATACAAAAATGTTTATTGAGCACCGAATCAGCATATTATAATGATTTCTAAAGGATCATGTGACACTTAGGACTGGACTAATGATGCTGAAACTGTAGCTTTGACATCACAGGAATAAATTACATGTTAAAATATATTAAAATAGAAAATCACCTGCCGCTGACTAGCTTTTGTGTAAACAAAGAATATGTTAAAAAAAAGGAACAAGCCATTCGTTCACCCAAACTTCCTGTTTCAATAGGAAATACAACAACACTGAGCTTATTGAGATGACACAAGATAACAGATATGTATACTGTAAGCTCAGACACAACACTTACACAGACTTCACAAAAGATAAGGGGCCGACAAGCACCTCTGTCACCTTCCTAAAACACAGCACAAGATGTCCACCACATCTGCTACATGTTCCATTCGTTACTCTTATTGCCCATTAATTAAGTCCTAAAAATACCTCAAATGTAGCAGCCTCCTTGTTTGGGTTTGCCTCTGACAGATAATCACACTTGTTTATGGCCATCGTCTCCATCAGCGGCCATTAATAACAGCGCAGTCATACATGCGCCTCCATTAATTACTGTGTAAAACATGAGCTGGATCAGATGGCCCTGATTACAGCAAAAGATAGAGGGAGAGGCGTCCAGAGGGGCCCACCAAACACCTGGAACATTCACTCATACTCATGGAGCCATCTATCCGTACTTTATCAACTGTCTAGGTCTCTTTCTATCTGTACCATCCTCCCCCATGCTGTCCTGCCTGGCTCTTCCTCTTGTTCTCCAACAGAGACAACCTGCTATCGACTCCAACAAACTATCTATATGAGCCTCTTTATCATCCCGGCCTCCTGCGTGGAGTCACGCTGTGAACCTAGAGAGAGTCACACCACCTGGGCCTTTCGGAGAGGCTGATTAACTCGAGCATGAAGAGCAGAGTGACGTGGGCAAATCACAGCTGTGAAGTCCACAGGCCTGACTCTGAGTCAGCATTTTCATATTGAGTGTTCAAGTCTGTAAAGCACATGTGCGGTGGTCAAAGAAAATGTCACAAAGCACATTTCATCCATACGCTGAAACGTTGGAAGAGCTTTCTGCAGCACCTAAGTGATGTACTTATTACTTTCATACTCTATGACCAAATGCCAGTAAAAACACTTGCCACTGTTGCAAGTCAAAGACATGCAAGTCTACTTGGTTAATTAACTATAGACGGTTTCATCGTACGCACACATGTTGCCATGGTTACGCGCATGGCCCGATGTTACCTTCTGGTCTGTGTTTGTTTATCGGTCTGGCTAGTGGATAGTATGGCACACTACTCAGTAGAAACACAATTTTGACTTACTATTCTTGGATAACATGATATACATATTAACGCACATGACACCAGCGCAAAAACAGTGTGTGCGACTCTCCAAAAAGCCTTGAAGGCTTCATAAATATCCAGTCTGACTGCATACGAGAGCAGCGTCTAATGTAATTTAGACTGTTATTTAGTTTGCTTGTTATCAGAAATAATTACTCTAGAGGTCACTTATTCTGGCTGCGTTTACACTTGGCATAAACATGTGATCACCGTGATCCGATCAAGCAGATCGGCTCATCAATCAGGACACAGCGCGTTCATTTGTTCACATCAAGTGGTCGCCATCTGGATAACTGATCGGATTTATGTTTCCCGCAAAATATTTAAATTAGGTATGTAATAGGTCTTTACCACGGAGTGTAAAACAACTTTCGCTTCATCCTCTATTAATGGCAGTGCCTATAGAGCACAGGGTTTTTGTGATGTATTCATATATATTCAATCTCAAATAGGGTACTTTATCTACAAGTTTAAGTTTCCCAACATTAATCTTATATTATGAAACAAAGAAACATTTGACGCATTGCATGATTAAAAGGTGAGTGCGCAAGCATTTATATAGGCTGCGGTACGGAAAATGCCATTACACGGTCCTTTAAGTTAAAGGGTTAGTTCACTCAAAAATTTTAATTGTCATTATTACTCATCCTCATGTCGTTCCAAACCCGTAAAGCCTTCGTTCATCTTCGGAACACAAATTAAGATATTTTTCTTCTTCTCTAAGGTCTTACGTGTTGGGATCGACATGAGAGTGAGGGATTAATGACAGAATTTTCCATTTTGGGTGAACTAACCCTTTAAGGGGGGCGTTTCCCCCCCTCTATATTGCAGACAGAAATGGGAGATTATTTATAATAAACATGCTGAAACAATAAAAACATATACATTAAGATAATGTTGCACGATTCAAATGAAAGATGATAAGGCATAAGAAAGATAACGTAGCCTCTGTTGTTATTGATTCTTTGCGGAAGTCTACCGGAAGTTACGTTTGGGCCACAAAAGCACACATGCGCAGTAACTTTTGTTTATGTTATTGTCGTTTAAACCGTCTATATCATGATCTGTCAGAATACTCGATTTTGATTGGCTGGAACTTGTGCAATAAAACCGTTTAATGCACAGGTTGTTCCAAGTCAGTTTAAGCACGTTATATATTAATGCGCTGTTTTCATTGAAGCGCACACACATATGTCACTCACGCACACAGATCGGAAATCGTGCTGCGCACACACAAAAACATTCAGGAGCACAGAAACTAATCAACACTGTCCCACGACTTTAATTAGTAAAATAGCTTCATTACTGAATCGCTACATTATATTTCAACTAGGGCTGGGCGATAAAACGATAATGATATGTATCGCGATAGACACGTAATCGACATCAATAAAAAGTGCGTTCGATAAAATGTTCAATAATTTTTTTTCTTCGTCGGAAGAAACCAGAGATTGCGAAGCAAGTTTGGTTGCATGAACAAAGGCACTCACTCTCTGGTAACCAAGCAACGTAGGGAGTGACAGGCTAACAGCCAATCATGTAACTCTATCTCGTTTGGTTGCACCATACCGTCAGAACCGGCGTGGAATAATAAGTGGAAAATGAGTGCCGCAACAAGCGAGGAAATTGTTAATAAAACAGGAAAAAAAGTCAGCTCACCAGTATGGCAGTTTTTTTGGATTGTATAAGTCTGAGCGTAGTCAGACCAATGTCGTCTGCAAGACTGTCGTCCCCACCAAGACTGGTAATACCACAAACTTGTTTTACCTTGTTTATACTTTCGTCTGGCTCCACAGCGCGAGCCTCCGCTGACAGCGCACGCGCGCCTCGTTCGTTTGGGGAGGTGTTTATAATTGACACGCTCGCCGTTGTGCTATTCTTGACTTTAGCTAAATCCGAAATCGCCCCTAAACCCTCAATCACTATTCCCTACTTTAGTCCATTAATACAGTTCATTTGAAGGAGTGATGAAGACAAGTGAGCGAATTCGGACAGCTGTTGTGTGTACATTAGCTGTACACTCGTTATTGCGGTGCAAAGTGGGATAGAATGAGTGCACTCAATAACGTCCACTATCGTTTCGGACGCTACTACAAATGGCTGTCCCCTCAAATAGCGTCCAATTTAAGGGGATATGTGGGGCGATTTTGGATTCAGCCTTTGAAACTACATGGAGAGGTACTCTGCATCAGTGCCTTATGACAAAGCATCTAAACGGTAACAGTTACAATTAAATAACTGGCACTGCACCTCAATGTTAAGAGATAATTGTTAAGTGTTCATTATGATTTTAGACTTGTGTTTGTATTTTATTATTAATTTAGAGTTTTCCATGGTTGTGTTGACATTTCTGCCTTTATAACTGAGGGGATTATAATCAGATGAAGGTTAAATTTAAAATAAAAATGTTTAAATGTAAAATATTTTTCTCCTGGTCCTCATTTTAAATGGGTCATAAAACATATCAATAATTATTGATATCGACCGATATGAAACACTTATATCGTGATACCGTTTTCAGCCATATCGCCCAGCCTTAATTTCAACGAGAGATACATTGCTGGTTTTTAAGTAATTAAACTCACAGTTTCGTTGCTAATAGAGAGATACGCTGAACAGGTAATTCACACACGCAAATCTCATCTCTCTCTCTCTCAAAAATGTATTCAAATAAATGCTCTCATTCATTCATTCAAATAAATGTAATCTTACGCACTACTTTATCTCTGTGTCTAATTCAAAGCAGGCAGAATGCTAGATCTAACGAGCCGTAACTGATGAAAGTAACCGTCAGTTTTACCCTTCCGGTCAAATATTGTGCTGCAAACATCAATTGCAGCTTTAAAGTTGTCAATGTTGGCAAATGACCATGGTATAAGCGGGATAATCCATGGCTAGCTGTGTATTAAACGGTTTGAGTACACTCCGCTTCTCGTCAAGTGGACTCTCTTCTGTGTTCACTCACCCAGACCCACATTGAGTTCTCTTTTGTGCTTGAATGGACAGTCAGAAACACACAAAATTATGTTGAAATGCCCGTTATTGGTGAGTATCTTCGTAAGCATAGTCTTAAGCAAGTTAAAAAGGCTTAAATGACCGTAAAGAGTTATGAGAACATTGAATGTGTGTCAGATCCTCATAATGTGTGTCAGGTCTTAAAGTGACAGCAGACTAATATAGCTGCCATCTTAACATTAATGTTAAACAAACAACAAAAGACAACGATAAAATAACTCACAGCTCTTGACTGAATAACTTTTGTAGCTTTAATAAGGATTAATACGTTTATTTTGGCAGAGCAGGTAAAAAATCAGAACCGGCCTGACTGGGCCTGTAGGAAAAAAATCCTTAGCGTTGAGCCCCGATATATTAAAGACACAGCTAAATGTGATATTTAATTAAATAGGTTTATGTGAACTCCACTTAAATTAAAAGTTATTATATATTTTTGGAAGCCTATCCAATGTTAAAGATGACTGTAATGTTGAATGGCTATAATTACTAATTTCTTCACCAGAAATTCAGTAGCAGTATTAATAGTACTTAGTAAAGAGATGCCATTAAGCAAATATTTAAAATATACATCTTTATGTTGTTTCTACATTTCAATGTGACATTATACAATAAATAAATAAAAATAATAATAAATGTTTAATGTTGTGTGCGATTAATCACGATTAATTGTGATCAATTACATAAAAATATGCGATTCATTCATTTTTTTTAAATCTATTGACAGCACTAAATAAAATATAAATAATAGATTAAAATTTGAAATTTAAGTTTTAAGTTGAAGTACTAAAATGAATAAAACTAAAACTGAAATTAAAATAAATTAGAACTAATAATAATAAAAATAATAATAATTAAATGATAATAAAAAAGGACAAATGCATATACAATTTCTAAAACAAACTATAATTAAAATGAAAACTGAAAATATAAAAATATAAAAGTAGTGTCTAAAACAGTGTCAGTGTCAGATGATAATAATAATAGTGTCAGTGTAATGCATAAACTTTTATAACTTTAAATATGAAAACAAAGCTGAAGTGAAGTATAGTACCACTGCCTTTTGACCTTTTCCGTAAAAAGTACATTAAATATGTACAGTAAAGCAATGATGTGATACTCTAATCTGTGTTAAAAGTACCATCTCCCAACAACTATAATAAACATAAACAGAGTCTCGCACCTTCATGAAGGCCTGGTGGGTGGTGCAGGTGAGCTGCTCATGCTTGGCCTTGACTCTGCCCGCTGTGACATTGGATGTTCCATTTCCACTGAAATAAAACCGAGAAGGGAAGCCCTCTTTGTGGTGAATGTCAGCTGTTAGGTTGTACTTCAGTTCTGCACAAAAAAGAGTATGATGTTCAGAGACAAAGTTAGCATTAGACAACATGTTAAAATCACAACCACTTAACAGTCTTCAGAACAATTCAGAATCTTGTTGCATTCTTGCAGCGAAACCCCTAGGGGTTTATGATGCAACTGCAGTGGTTTGTACGATTCTGAAAAATAAATGAAAGGGTATACACTACCATTCGAAGCGTTTGGGGTTGGTAAGATTTTGTTATGAGTTTGAAAAAAATCGCTCAGAAATCATTCTAATATGCTGATTTATTTGAAATATAAAACCTTTTTTTAACAAAATATCTTCACATATCAATCAATCTAATGCATCAGTACTGAATAAAAGGAAGTAATAATTTCTTTCAATAAAGTACCTTACTGATATTTTGATCAGAAGTGTAAGTAAGTAAATAAAATTATTTTATATAGCACTTTTAGCGCTACAATGCACAAAGTGCTTTACACAATAATAACAATAAAAACAATCATTGAAAAACGTAATGAATAGCTATACACGATACATGATGAAACAAAATATAATATAAGGTATCAAACCCAAACTACACAAGGACATCACTGAATACTAAGTTTTCAGACAACATTTAAAAACAGACACACATTCAGATGTTCTAATATCAATTGGCAAACTATTAAATAATTTCGGAGGTCTCACTGCAAATGTTCTATCTCCTTTAGTTTTATATCTAGTTCTTGGAACATCCAGCAGCTTGTTATAGGATGACCTCAGATATCTCCCTGCTTCATAAGGTCTCAGGAGCTCAGTTAAATATATAGGTGCCAAACCATTTAATGCTTTATATGACAATAAAATCTTAAAATCAACCCTTAAATAAACAGGTAACCAATTTAAAGAAGCTAAAACAGATGTAATATGATGAGATACAGTATCTTTGTTCGTTTCAGTAATCTGGCTGCAGCATTTTGCACTAATTGTAAACAAGATAAAGTGTGATTGTTCAAAGATGAAAACAAAGCATTACAATAATCAAGACGGGAGGAAATAAAAGCATGAATAAGCTTCTCTGTATCATTCAAATTTAAAAACTGCCTCACCTTGGAAATGTTTCTTAACAGATAAAAACGGGACTGAATCAGCTTCTTTAAATTAGAATCAAAATAAACACCCAAATGTATTACTACCTGCTTAATATTTGAAGAAAAAAAAAACACATTTAGAGCAAGCTCAATCAGATTTTTCCTTAAGCTCTGACCAATTATCACAACTTCAGTTTTTTCTGTATTTAACTGCAGAAAATGTAAGGCCATCCAAATTTTTTATGTCAGTTAAGCAAGCTTGAAGGACATCCAGACTATTCAGATCCTTAGAACTCAATGATAAGTATAACTGTAGGTCATCTGCATAACAATGAAAATGTATATTATGTTTTCTGATTACAGCACCTAATGGCAGCATGTAAATTGAGAACAAGATTGGTCCTAAAAGTGAACCCTGCTGAACTCCACATATAAGTTCAGAACGTTGGGAAACTTCATCTCCTACTGACACTACAAATTTCCTGTTTGACAAATAAGATACAAACCAATCCAATGCCTTCCACGAAACCCCAAACCATTTTTTTAACGTTTTAATTAAAATCGAATGGTCCACTGTATCAAAGGCTGTGGTCAAATCTAATAGAACTAAAACTGAACATTCACCAGCATCCTCTGCAATCAATAAATCATTGGTAACTCGTAAAAGGGCAGTTTTGGCACTATAACCTGCTCTAAACATGGCCTGCTCTAAAACTCTAAAATTGTGTATATCACAATACATCACAAAATAGTTATTTTTGCTGCAAATTCAACAAAAAGAATGAAAGGTATCTCATTTAATAAATGTTCTCTTTAATGAATGCAAATCAAAAGGTTAATTACAAGTCAATTATAAGGTGGCATCAGGGTAAAAATAGTACAATTACTATTATGAAATGGATAGTTTTGACTTTGAATTCTGATTGGTTGAGCCACATGCAAAGGCGTTATGATATTCCTCTGAGATTGAAAACTACTCAACTTCATGAGGCGTTGTGCCTTACAACAGTTCTTCTCAATCTTGACTTGTCTGGGACACTTTAATCTCACACATTCAAATAACGCAGAGCAGTTCTGTATCGATCTACAGTGGTATAAACAGTATAGCAAAACCTCTGGGTGGCAGATTTCAACCGTTGCTACTTCGTATCAGTTTCAAGATCATTAATATGTGTCAATTAGCATGGCTCTGTTGTTTACTATGTGTTCAGTTAGTCTGTCTCTATCAGTGAAGGCAGACCTTGACACACACCCTGAGCCCTCTAACCGCCACAACAAAAGAGGGGATGTGAGGCAGTGATAAAGAGCAGGGAAAGAGGTCTGAAACACAGAACTTCCACTGCATTCAGCACGTGCTGATAAGACAAGCCAACACACAGCCGCTCGCAAACAAAGAGCTCGAGCCCAAAACATTCATCCTTGAACTCTGTGTACTCAATTCTAAGAACACGTGTGGGGAGCTCAAAATATCAGAGGACATTTTCGCAACTAAAAAAAGTCAGATAGCACTGCATGAAGCTGCAAAGGATCTTGCATCAGTCTGTTACACAAATCTCACTGCATGTGGATTTTGGAGGGGATTGTAAATCATGAGTACTGTCTTCAAAACACCTTTCAAATTAAGATTAACATAAGAGTATATCTGATGGAATATTGCGCTCTTACCTATTTTTCCTGGGATTTGTTTCCCTCCGACTCTAAAGCACACCGAAACATTGATGCACACGCCAGGCATACCGTTGTCAATGGAACGGTTCAAGCTGTCAGGCAACAATATGAAAGCATCCACTTTCACCACTGGACGTGTCCTGCAACAACCAGAGTTACTGGGTTAATCGTCAGGTCAACTGTTTGCATATACAGTATATAGGGATGGCAGGTGCTAGTTGTCAAATGAAGAATTTGTCATATATAATCAAGTAGACAGACAGACAGACAGACAGACAGACAGACAGACAGACAGACAGACAGACAGACAGACAGACAGACAGACAGACAGACAGACAGATATATAGATAGATAGATAGATAGATAGATAGATAGATAGATAGATAGATAGATAGATAGATAGATAGATAGATAGATAGATAGATAGATAGATAGATAGATAGATAGATAGATAGATAGATAGATAGATAGATAGATAGATAGATAGATAGATAGATAGATAGATAGATAGATAGATAGATAGATAGATAGATAGATAGATAGATAGATAGATAGATAGATAGATAGATAGATAGATAGATAGATAGATAGATAGATAGATAGATAGATAGATAGATAGCTTAAACAGATAGATAGAGAATTAGCTTAAACAGATAGATAGATAATTAGCTTAAACAGATAGATAGATAATTAGCTTAAACAGATAGATAGATAATTAGCTTAAACAAACTGAAACAAATTCCCATAGCAAATGCCAAATCTTAAAGCATTAAAGTTACCAAAGCAAGTTTGAGTGAAAATTCTGCTGTTTTTACCTGAACACCACAGCTGAGTCTGACAGGAAAGCTCCCACTGCAACATCTGGATAAGAACATAACATTCCCATAAACCACACATGACCTGGTTATTCTTTCACACATTCCTAACTCAGTGGTGCACTGATATACTTTAAAATATTAAACATTTCTATAAGCAAGGTATCAGTCACCAAACACTACATTTAACACAGGGAGTGACATCCAGTTATAAATAATTGGTTATTTTGCATTTTTAATCCAATTTTATGTTACAAGATGCCTCAACTTTTGGCACTTCAATCAAATAATTCCAGAAATAGGTTGCAGCTTGTTCTTCAGACTGGAATGGAACTGCAAATCGACCACTGTATTGTGGGATACAGTATTCCCCACACTGTGCTCTGGCTGCATGCTGCACTCTTCAGAAAATGTAGTAGATAATCATGGTATTTCACTCATACAGAAAATTTGGTTGCACTTTATTTTACAGTATGTGCACTTCCATGTACATACAGCGTTCTTACAAAAGAAAGTACTTGGTAATGTAAGGCAACTACATGGGTTAATGTTAGGTTAGGTTAAGGGTAGGTTCAGGGATCGTATCTAGTTCAGTTATTGTAAGTATTAGTATATAGTACATATGTACATGTGGAACAGGACTGTAAAATATAAAGTGATACCAAACATTTGCATACTGTGCACAGTATACATCATACTTTTATTCAAAACAGTATGTAGAACTTTGCATATTTTTCTGCCTTCTAAAAGTGTACTATTTCAAGACAGGAAATAGGCCTAAGAGTTTGAGAACAAGAAGTTCAGACACATCTGACTTGATCAAGACCTTTCAAAAGAAAAAAAAAACACCCATAACATATTTGATACAAAATGCAGTTCTGCAAACATGAGGTGTTAAGATTTTGGGCATGTGTGTACACACAGCAGCTACTGTGCATATGCTTGCCTTTCTTCTTTTGTGCATGCAGTTTGGTTCTTTACAAGTGGCAACCGCATTTGAAAACGGAATTCACTCCTACCAATTCAGGGAGTGATGACTACATTTAGATTAAATAAGCATGAGAACAGAACCGAACAACTATATGTAAAGGCAGTGACACCATTCTATTTTACACGCTAATGACTAAGTGAAAAAACGCCCTTCAAAAGTTTTTTTTTGTTGTTGATATTTTAAAGATTTTTTTGCAAAGTTTCTTATGCTCAGCAAGGCTGCATTTATAGTAAAAACAGTAATATTATGAAACATTATTACAATTTAAAATAAAAATAATGTGACGCAAAGCTGAATTTCTAGCATCATTATTCCAGTCTTCAATGTGACATGATCCTCCAGAAATCATTCTAACATGCTGATTTGTTGCTCAAGAAACATTTCTTATTTTTCAGGGTTCTTCTATGAACTTGTATTACATTTTGAACAATTTAATGCATCCTTGCGGAATAAAAGTATTATTATTTTTTTTTTTAAACCTTACTGACTTTTGAATGTATAGTGTAGGTTGAACTGTTGCCATCCATTCATCCTATTCACAGGGGAATCATATCATATTCATGTGGTTGAGCTAAAAGCGTTACCTGGGTAATTGTTGCTATCAATATCAACTCCTCCAGACACTGATTGGCCAAACATCCTGAGGTTGTTACCCGACAAAGAGCCCGTTATTCTCTGCAAGGAAGAAAACACAAAGACGGCATTCAGAAGATATTTTGATTCAGGATTTGACATCATATATGCCAATGGAGTTGTACTGTACTCCAAGAGACATGCAAATGAACCTATTTATGGCCAGTTTTCCATTCACTTCGTGAGATCATGTTAATACTTAAATGGGATGAAGGTAACCTGATTTGGTGACTCATACAGCTACATTCAGACAGCTACACAAATCTAGTAAAGACGTACTGTAAATAAAAGTGGGGCTTGATGGAAGAACGGGGTCCCACTTTATATTAGGTGGCCTTAAAGGGGTACTTCAGCGCTGGGAAGATGAATGTGTATTTAAACTGGGTCATTTATGTGTTAGAAATGTTCAATTATTTTTTAATTTGGTGCCTTCTAGACTGAGAAAAGACAGAAAATGTATTTTTGTCTCATGTGGATCACCCAGAATGCACTTGCTTCGCTGCTCAACGAGGCCACTCCCAAAGCCACGGCTATTGGTTATCACTTGTCCACCATGACACCGCCCCCATCGTTGTTTTCAGTTCTGGCCTATGGAAGCTTAACTTTTATAGGAATTCATTGAAAAGTTGAAACACTCGCTTTGCTCCGCACTGCTCCATTATGAATGCCCGAGCCAAGCGGCCGTGCGCATTTACATTCTGTGAGTGAGATCCCACCCCTATGGGTGGGTTGAAAACATGCGGAACTAGCTCCTACTACTGGCTGTAGTCTCTAAGCCTCTGGCAAAAAATCCTCCGTTGACGCAAATATGGAGGATTTGTTCCAGAGATAAAATGCATAAATCTCTCGTCTCAGGGGTACATGAGGGGGGAAAGTACGATAATTTGAATATACTACCGGGTTTCTACTGATACAAAGCTTAATGCTAATCGCTGAAGTAACCCTTTAACTACTATGTACTTACATCAAAAAATAAGTACAAATGTACTTATTGTGTTCATATTGTATTGCAAAACACTTCTGCTGATATTGAGGTGGAATATGGGTAAAGTTAGGGACAGGTGTGGTGGTATGGATAAGTTTAAGGGTAGGGTTAGGTCTAAGAGAAGTGTCAACATTGTAATTATAAATGTAATTACAGGAATTAATAATTACAGATGTAATTACATGCAGGTAATTTTTAAAATGTAAGTACAATGTAAAAACATGTATGTACACAATAAGTGCATTGTATCAAATTATTAATTTAAACATAGTAGTTAAGGCCACCTAATATAAAGGTCCAAGAATGGTAACATGAGCGATGTAAGCAGTCTCTTACATATCTTTGCATTGTGGTTAGCACATTTACATGCCTTTAATTTACATTTATTACAGAGTTCTCTGGAATACTTTATTCTGATTGATCAGTCAGATTATTTTCATATTATCGGATGACTTCATATTATGTCTTACTTTTTCACTTTTCAGACACACAAATTGACAGTGCATTCAATGTATTTATTTGATCAGTTTGTGTTACATGGGAATCAAACCCACAACCTTTGACACAGCTTGTGCCGTGCTCTACAATGACTGGAAAACCACAGTATTGTTACAAGCTAATCACTAAAAACATCCTGTATGTAATCATTTTGGCCTGGAGTTAATATAATTAGATGAAGTTCTTCTTCTTCCTAAACATTCATTTATAACTGGACTCTCGTGATTTGGATTTGTCAAGTCCTGATCACTTCTTGAAACTACATGAGAAAGAGGGATTTCAGGAAATTACAGCAATTAGACTGGACGCTTTCCTCTTAGCTATTATTATTATTATAGTACTTGCAAACTACTGTTTAAAGTCTTAAGTATTGAGGAAAAACAATGCAGCAATTGGTGACAGTCAGCAGTCGCAAAAGCGTGGTGCTTTTTGGTATAAAGGTGGTTCATTTGTGACATTAAGGGAAAAAGGGAACTTGTTCTATTGGTATGTCCTTGGTGGTCACGATCAAAGCCAGACTACATCCTTTACACAGAACTCAAAATATGTAGATGTGTCCTTTTCTACACTAACTGGAAAACCACAGTATTGTTACAAGCTAATCACTAAAAACATCCTGTATGTAATCATTCTTGCCTAATATAATTAGATGAAGTTCTTCCTAAACATTTGTTTATAACTGGACTCTCAAGATTTGGATTTGTCAAGTCCTGATCACTTCTTGAAACTATATGAGAGAGAGAGGGATTTCAGGAAATTACAGCAATTAGACTGGATGCTTTCCTCTTAGTACTCCAGTGTAGACAGAGAACAATAAAGACTCAAAACAATAGGAAAGTTCGCACAGGATGGGGACAAATACTCAGGTCTGACCTTTCCCATCTGCGTTTCATTATTCCCTGCCTGTAGTATCAATATAAACAGCAGATGGAGAACGTACTTGAGAGAAACTACGTGCAATGCCACTTCTCCTCCCATTGTAGATATATATAGCACCACGCAGATCGTCCTCCTGAGGGGCTCCAATGGCCACATCTGAAACACAGGTATTATTGCATTAGCTTTGCTCTAAAACCTAGTGAGACATCTAATTATGCAACATTTTAAGGCATCATACAGGCACTATGGAAACAAAGACAGTTATCTTATAGATTCGCATTCATAGATATAGAGATAGATATGCAACTTATAAAATAAATATACCATTCAATAGTTTGGGGTACGTTTTTGTTTTTGTAATAAGGTTGAGCGGTAGTGCACCTTTCTTTTAGTTAAATTCTAATGTAGCATTGCATATATCCTTCAAAGAAAAGTTTATTCCCATAATGAAGCGCAGGCTCAGTAAAAAAATCCATTCACAATGTGAGAATAATCATTACAAATATACTTAAAAATCATGCCAATACTGACAAGTAGTATAAAAGTAGTGCAATTGAATTAATTAAAAATGCCCAATATTTTGTGCGCTATATATATTTTTAGGTTTATTAGAATATAACAGAATATCAGCTACCTATATAGGTAATAGGTTTTAAAACAGAGCAAATGCTGTTAAGTGTCTCTAACCATGAAAACATTATTTATATAATAATTTGTTGTGGAAATAAATCATTTATGCTATTGCACTGGCAGATAAGATGTTAGCTTAAGTATGTGTAGCAAGGGTGTTTCAAACATTCAAGAGTGGTTTTACTGTGGTGTTTTATGGTAAATGCGTCTCCATGTTCCTAACCATGTTCCGTTTCTAAACCACACCCACCGCAATGAAATTAGAACTCAACTCCAAATTTGAGTCAGAGATGAACTATCTGGCCGTGAAACCACTAAAAGCCAAAGTGAAGATGTGGTTTTCTTGATGGCAGAGAATATCAATGTGAAGATGAGAGAATGAGGACGTGAAAAAAATTGGGTTTACCATCAAACCTTGCTTGAGGAACAAACAAAAAGCCAATTTTAAAATACAGAAAAGCATAATATATTATGTTTTTAGGACAATTGTCATACAAACTGTAAAGGTTTATAAAGGTTCCATACTCAAACACTGATGTATTAGATAGACTATACCTGGATATCCATCATCGTCAATATCACCAAGGTTTGTGATGGTTTCTCCAAATCGTGCTGCATAAGAGTCACTGCCGACTAATTCAAAGTCTGCCTCTTTCAATTTAGCCTGAGAAAGAGACACAGTGATACTAAGGACATTTTCAGGAAGATCATCAAAGTCCACTGGCCGCAGACTTAAGACTGGCTGCTTTTAGAGGGAAAATCTGCCCATTACTGCTGGTCTAGGATTATAATAGCATATTGGTGAAACAGATTTGGCAAACGATCCAGTGTGTATCTGTATTTGCTCTCTGGAGAACGTCAAAGGTTTCTATTTACAATGTGTTTTTGAAGCATTTATCCATGGAGCCAATCACAAACATATCTGTGGATTTCTTGAACGCAATGGCCAATCAGAGGGGTTTACATTAGCACTGAATAAAATCTTTTGAACAGCGAGTCGACTGAGTCCTGCACGCTCGCAAAACCTCTCATTATAACAAAAAAGTGTACACATTATGCAAATAAGAGACTCACTGTTCAGTCAGCTTCACTGGTTAAAACTGAACTTTGTGAGATTGCGATAAACTAAGATGAGTGACAGCTTTTTAGCGATTTTAAAGGGAGAGTTCTTAGCACACTTTCTGCCATGCCAAATCCCGCATACAGTATGCATGCTTGCTTTTGTGTTAAAACTAACAGTGGTTTGTGAATGTAGACACTTCAATAACAAATACTTAATTGGGAGCATTTATGCTGGGATGTGTAGGTTGTGAAGTGACACTTAACTTTAAACTATTTCAAATTTAAATGTGTTTTTAAAGGGGAAGCACATCTTTAGCCTTAACCCTGGACTTGGTTCACCCTACATCTATAAGAAGCATGATATTAGCAAATGCACAATTATCAGTGCAAAAATATGAAATTAGTCAAATCTGACATCTTTCTGTAATTTATTAGCATATTATTGTTTAGATTGTAATTCATCATAAATAAAGTCTCTCATCTTTGTACACTACACCACTACACTCCAGGACAGGTTTTCAAACCTGTCCTGGAGTACCACTAGCCCTGCATATTCCCTCATCCATGGCCTCATCTAAACCCTCACGGTCTTCCTCTGAGTCCGCACTTTCATGACATAACGCCGCTTTGACTGACCCGCACGAGTGCGGACTTGGCAGAAGTGTGCATCGAGGGCGCATATCAACCTCAAAGGGGGCACTCACGAGCACCCTTCTGAGACCTAAAATGACAAATGGGACACCCTGCGGTCTCGTGGACTTAACGGACACGTGCACGCAGCAGCCATTGTAAGTCCACAAGACCGAAAGTGCACATGAAGTGTGCCATTTGGGACAGGGCCTAAGTATGTCTCCCAATATCTGACACACCCAATTCAGGACTTGCAGTCTCTACTAATGAGCTCATGAGTTGAATCAGGTGTGATAGGCCATGTCCCAAATGGCACTGGTGCGGGTTACGCAGCTGACTTTTTCCCAGCAGTCAAAGCGGCATTACGTTGTGAAAGTGCGGACTCAGAGGAAGACTGTGAGGGTTTAGGGTGCCATTTTGGGACAGAGCCAAAATGTGCAGGGCTGGTGGTACTCCAGGACAGGTTTGATAACCACTGCACTACACTAGTTTTACTGTTCATTTACAGAAATAAGCCTGATGACCGAACCGTTTTTGTGCAAATCATTATTTTTTTACTTGCAAACTACTGTTTGAGGTCTTAAGTACTGAGGAAATACAATGCAGCAAATGGTCACAGTCAAGCAGTCAAATGTGAAGTCATATGTCTTAAAAGCGTGGTGCTTTTTGGTGTGTAGGGGGTTAATTTTTTACATTACGGTAAAGAGGAAACCTGTTATATTGGTATGGCCTTGGTGGTTTACACAGAGCAAATTAAGATAAGACAGCTCAAAATATGTAGATGTGTCCTTTTCTCACATGCATTACAATGGAGCTCACAGACTGTTGATATACTTAAATGACAAATATAATTAATAATATATGGGTGAATCTCATAAAACACATCCCAGTCATATTTTAGTCCAAAGAATAAAAAGAAAGAAAAAAAGGGAGGTGGGGAAATTAGAATTTCATAACGCTTTTTTAAAAATTAAGCCGATATTTAAGACTCTTACAATATTATTTTCATTTAGGCACATTTTCTGATTAAAATGGCTAAATACTATACTGCAAACATTTCTTTCTCAGTACTTTCAGTCTTTTTTTTTTTATTCCAGTACAAATATCTAAACATTCTTAAAATCAAGATAAAATTACTTGAGAAGCAAAATTACATACAAGTCTTTATCAAAATTAAATGAATTTACACTCAGAACAAGAAAAAAAAACATCTGCCAATATGAAGTTAGAAAAAAATATATATATACATACATACTGTATATATATATATATATATATATATATATTATAAATCCTTTGAATTAAGTTTATTTTTCCTACCCCACTGGCAGATATTTTTTCTATTAAGCATAAAGTCACTTATAGTTGTGATCCTTTTTTCAGGAAACAAAACTTAATTTAGCTTCTCATGTAAATGTATCTTGATTTAACAATATGTAAATATTTGTACTGAAATATAAGACAAAAATACTAAAGAAGAAAATATTTTTTGTAGTATTTGCTGTACTGCCCTTAATTTATGCTAATTTATATATATTTACGTATCGCAGCCTCACCTCTCCCTGGTTTATGTAGACATGCACACGTCCCTCCTCCCTCACTGAGCTGAACATAGGAGCCCCCACCAACAGATCGGACAGTCCGTCTGCGTTCAGGTCGACAGCACATACACTAGCTCCATAATAAGAGCCGAGCTGTGAACATGAACAAACATCTCCATTGTGATAATTCAGCAGGAACATCCCCTTGGAACACTTAAAATTCTTGAAATTTCTTACCTTCTTGCCCTTGGTTACGTTAACAATTTTCAAAGTGTTGCCCTCAATCCTGAATATGTAGGCCTGGGGTAAAAGAAAACACGAGAGTATGGAAAATGAGAACTATAACAACAGCAGCCTAACAATGGATTTGTATAATCTATTTTGTATAGTTTTATCACAAATATACATGGTAGCTCCCTGATAACTCCTTTTCCAGTCTCAGTGTCTTGGTAAAATCATTAGACACCAGACCGTTACGCACAAAACTCATAAACACTGCAAACTCATCACATCTGAAAATAAAAACCTACATCCTCTTCCGCACAGATGGAAGAAGAGTTTAGTTTAACCGATTTACCGTTCTCAACTGCCACACAGAGCAGATGTCAAGAGGGTCTCATATCTAAAACCATTTTATACACAACCACCTGGAATTGTCGATATTCAGCATGGGGAATTCAGAATATTGTTATTAAGCTACAAAGTGTACAAAAGTATGCATGTCAAAATTGTTTCAGGGATTTCCTTGCATGGTCAGTCAAACTAAACTGGAGAACTGCAACACTGAACTACTCCAAAACAATGGGTCTGTGCTAATAATCAGATGATGGTGATGGTGGTGGTCTTAACCCTTACTTTACCAGTCTGTTCATGCTGGGGAGCACCACCCACTATCTCAGTACTTTGAGGATCTAGAAAGTGTCCGGCACCAACAGCATAACCTGATGGGAAGAAAACCATACATGGTGGTGAAATATTCAACCTGGCCATTCAGAGTCTGCACAAACACTGTAAAAACTGTAAAAATAAATAAAATGGTAATATCTACCTAAATAAACCCGTACAAGTTACTTGAATAAGTGGTATTAAATCATATTTGTGGCTTGAATAAAAACACATAATTTAGATATTACAATGCTTGCTATCACTGGATAAGGATTTTTAAAACATCATATTGCATTCACAAAAAGCAATTTCTAGCAGATGAAGTGTAAATATATCAAACTTATATTCACTATAGTCATTTCTTTTCAGGCTTGGAAATTTAAATTCACTGATACCATGTTTTTTTCCATGACAGCAGTAACCCTGTACTAAGTGCGACTATAAGGTATTATCAGGACCGTAACCACCATAGACATTGAGGGGGACAAGTCCCCCCGAATAATTAGAAATGGCCAAATTGTCCCCCCCAATATTTGATATTATTGATGGTGTTCTGCTGTACTCCATTACACACCGCTCTGTTTGTTGCTAGGATGATACAAGTAAAATGTTACATTTTTAGGTTGTTCTGCCTCAGCGGTCCAACAGCGCTCGACACTGTCAGAATGAGTGAGATGGCCAATCAAATCAAAGAAGGCGGGGCTTACTGTTAGTGCTAATTCCAACGCGACCCTTTAGTTATAGCAGTAAAAGAGTGCGTTGTAAGATGCAAGTAGCTAAACATTTAATATCTGACAACTTTTTTACGATAAAAATATTCAGCAACCAACAATAATATCAAGTAATGCAAACTACTTGACATTATTTATGAAATTTCACCATTTTGAACTGAAAATGTGACTAATGATTAATATTTATGTTAATTATAACTGAATTTGACGTGACGTAACGTTTTGCATTTTGACATATTAGGCAGACGAAAATAAGAGTGAATGTGTACATATTTAAAATGTATTTGCAAATAGTTTACTTCATAACTACAATAGAACTGGAACTTTTACCGTTCTTATTTTTTTCTTTATTTCCTTAAATCCCTTTTTAATCCTTTAACCCTTTAACTGTCACCCCCCTTTTTGAGAATACACATGAAAATGCACTATCCAAACTTAAAGGGATGTAATTCAAGAACGCTTTGGAATATAGAGCTAAGTTTGGTCTTGTTTTAAAGCAGACACTCGGCAGATTATGTCTAAAGTGAAAGCAATTCAAAATATGAAAAAGTTATGGAAGTTTAAATTTACTGTAAATAAAAAATACTGTACTAAATATTTTTTATTTTATATAAAATATATATTTTACAAAAATGTTTTAATCTAAAATTACTATAAAATCAAAGCCATATGTCTAACCAAGTTGTGTTCCAAATTTGAAGTTGATATCACAAAAATTGAAGTTCCCATGAGATTTTGTGTAGGTGCTGTACCAAAAATAGCCACCGGGTGTCATTGAAATTCCATTGATTGTTTTTTTATGCATTTTCCTGTAATTTTCTGTCCAAATGTCACTTCCATCACAAAACGGTCACCAAATATGGAACCTTGAGACTTTTCCGACGATATGTGTTTTGTCAAGATTAGAAAATATTTCTCCTCCATGAACTGCCACCTTAACGTGGTGGAGGGGTTTGAGTACCCGAATGACCCTAGGAGCTATGTTGTCCGGGGCTATATGCCCCTGGTAGGGTCTCCCAAGGCAAACAGGTCCTAGGTGACGGGTCAGACTAAGAGCAGTTCAAAAACCCTTATGATGACAAATAAAACGAGGACCGTGACGTCGCCCGGTACGGCGCAGCCGGGGCCCCACCCTGGAGCCAGGCCTGGGGTTGGGGCTCGTATGCGAGCGCCTGGTGGCCGGGCCTTCCCCCACGGGGTCCGGCCGGGCTCAGCCCAAAGGAGCGACGTGGGGACACCTTCCCGTGGGCCCACCACTCGCAGGAGGGACCGTAAGGGGCCGGTGCAAAGAAAATCGGGCAGCAGTCGAAGGCGGGGGCCTAGACGACCCGATCCCTGGACACAGAATCTGGCTCTTGGGACATGGAATGTCACCTCGCTGGCGGGGAAAGAGCCTGAGATTGTGCGTGAGGTTGAGAGGTTCCGACTAGAGATAGTCGGAATCACCTCCACGCATGGCTTGGGCTCTGGAACCACACTCCTCGAGAGGGGATGGACTCTTCACCACTCTGGAGTTGCCCATGGTGAGAGGCGGCGGGCTGGTGTGGGTTTGCTTATAGCCCCCCAGCTCTGCCGCCATGTGTTGGAGTTTACCCCGGTGAACGAGAGGGTCGTTTCCCTGCGGCTTCGGCTCGGGGATAGGTCTCTCACTGTTGTGTGTGCCTACGGGCCAAACAGCAGTGCAGAGTACCCGACCTTCTTGGTGTCCCTGGGAGGGGTGCTGGAGAGTGCTCCGACTGGGGACTCCGTCGTTCTACTGGGGGACTTCAACGCCCACGTGGGCAATGACAGTGAAACCTGGAGGGGCGTGATTGGGAGGAACGGCCCCCCTGATCTGAACCCGAGTGGTGTTCAGTTATTGGACTTCTGTGCTAGTTACAGTTTGTCCATAACGAACACCATGTTCAAGCATAAGGGTGTCCATCAGTGCACATGGCACCAGGACACCCTAGGTCGTAGGTCAATGATCGACTTTGTGGTCGTTTCATCTGACCTGCGGCCGTATGTCTTGGACACTCGGGTGAAGAGAGGGGCGGAGCTGT
This sequence comes from Romanogobio albipinnatus, assembly GCA_023566225.1. Classification (NCBI taxonomy): domain Eukaryota; kingdom Metazoa; phylum Chordata; class Actinopteri; order Cypriniformes; family Gobionidae; genus Romanogobio; species Romanogobio albipinnatus. The sequence goes on from CM042243.1 coordinate 11,965,606, forward strand.
CAACTGATCACCACCTGGTGGTGAGTTGGATCCGATGGCGGGGGAGGAAGCTGGATAGACTCGGTAGACCCAAACGTACTGTGAGGGTCTGCTGGGAACGTTTGGCCGAGTCTCCTGTCAGAGAGATCTTCAACTCCTGCCTCCGGCAGAGCTTCGACCAGATCCCGAGGGAGGCTGGAGATATTGAGTCCGAGTGGACCATGTTCTCCACCTCCATTGTCAAAGCGGCTGCTCGGAGCTGCGGACGCAAGGTCTCCGGTGCCTGTCGAGGCGGCAATCCCCGAACCCGGTGGTGGACACCGGAAGTAAGGGATGCCGTCAAGCTTAAGAAGGAGTCCTATCGGGCCTGGCTGGCTTGTGGGACTCCTGAGGCAGCTGACAGGTACCGGCAGGCTAAACGGACTGCAGCCCGGGTGGTTGTGGAGGCAAAAACTCGGGCCTGGGAGGAGTTCGGTGAGGCCATGGAAAAGGACTATCGGCTGGCCTCGAAGAGATTCTGGCAAACCGTCCGGCGCCTCAGGAGGGGGAAGCAGTGCCCTACCAACGCTGTTTACAGTGGCGATGGGCGGCTGTTGACCTCAACTGGGGATGTTGTCGGACGGTGGAAGGAATACTTCGAGGATCTCCTCAATCCTGCCGTCACGTCTTCCATTGGGGAAGCAGAGGCTGGGGGCTCAGAGGAGGACTCGTCCATCACCCAAGCTGAAGTCACCGAGGTGGTCAAGAAACTCCTCGGTGGCAAGGCACCGGTGGTGGATGAGATCCGCCCTGAGTACCTCAAGTCTCTGGATGTTGTGGGGCTGTCTTGGCTGACACGCCTCTGCAGCATCGCGTGGCGGTCGGGGACAGTGCCTCTGGTATGGCAGACCGGGGTGGTGGTCCCTCTTTTTAAGAAGGGGGACCGGAGGGTGTGTTCCAACTATAGGGGGATCACACTTCTCAGCCTCCCCGGGAAAGTCTATGCCAGGGTACTGGAGAGGAGAATTCGGCCGATAGTGGAACCTCGGATTCAGGAGGAACAGTGTGGTTTTTGTCCTGGTCGTGAAACACTGGACCAGCTCTATACCCTCTACAGGGTGCTGGAGGGTTCATGGGAGTTTGCCCAACCAGTCCACATTTGTTTTGTGGATTTGGAGAAGGCATTCGACTGTGTCCCTCGCGGCGTCCTGTGGAGGGTGCTGGGGGAATATGGGGTCCGGGGTCCTTTGCTGAGGGCTGTCCGGTCCCTGTATGACCGAAGCAGGAGTTTGGTCCGCATTGCCGGCAGTAAGTCAGACTTGTTCCCGGTGCATGTTGGACTCCGGCAGGGCTGCCCTTTGTCGCCGGTTCTGTTCATAATTTTTATGGACAGAATTTCTAGGCGCAGCCAAGGGCCGGAGGGTGTCAGGTTTGGGGACCACACGGTTTCGTCTCTGCTCTTTGCGGATGACGTTGTCGTGTTGGCCCCTTCTAACCAGGACCTTCAGCATGCACTGGGACGGTTTGCAGCCGAGTGTGAAGCGGCTGGGATGGGGATCAGCACCTCCAAATCCGAGGCCATGGTCCTCAGTCGGAAAAGGGTGGCTTGCCCACTTCAGGTTGGTGGAGAGTTCCTGCCCCAAGTGGAGGAGTTCAAGTATCTAGGGGTCTTGTTCACGAGTGAGGGGAGGATGGAACGGGAGATTGACAGACGGATCGGTGCAGCTTCTGCAGTAATGCAGTCGATGTACCGGTCTGTCGTGGTGAAGAAAGAGCTAAGCCGTAAGGCGAAGCTCTCGATTTACCGGTCAATCTACGTTCCTACTCTCACCTATGGTCATGAGCTTTGGGTCATGACCGAAAGGACAAGATCCCGGATACAGGCGGCCGAAATGAGCTTTCTCCGCAGGGTGGCTGGGCGCTCCCTTAGAGATAGGGTGAGAAGCTCAGTCACTCGGGAGGAACTCGGAGTAGAGCCGCTGCTCCTCCACATCGAGAGGGGACAGCTGAGGTGGCTCGGGCATCTGTTCCGGATGCCTCCTGAACGCCTTCCCGGGAAGGTGTTTCGGGCATGTCCAACCGGGAGGAGGCCCCGGGGAAGACCGAGGACACGCTGGAGGGACTATGTCTCCCGGCTGGCCTTGGAACGCCTCGGTGTCCCCCCGGAAGAGCTAGAGGAAGTGTCTAGGGAGAGGGAAGTCTGGGCATCTCTGCTTAGACTGCTGCCCCCGCGACCCGGCACCGGATAAGCGGAAGAAGATGGATGGATGGATAGAAAATATTTTGATTATAAAGTAGTTAAAATAAATGTTGTAATATGAAACATGACGCCGCCCACTAGGGGAGGAGCCTGCTAAAAGAATTTAAAGTACCATTTACATGGTAACGCAACGTCCAATTTCAAAAACGGTTTTCACAGGATGAATTTTGAGTTCGTAAGCTTTCGAATGATACATAATTCATGATAATTACTACAATTGGCCTTGGGTATTATAAAGAATTACTTATAATAACATAATAATAAAGATTTTTTATAATAACAATTGTTATAATAATGTTATAATAAGAAGAATTACTTATAATAACAACATTAACATCACTAACATCATGATTTTCTGTAATGCTGAAAAGCAAAAATAATGACTAAAATGAGGCATTGCTGAAATGTAAGATTGTTTACAAAGCATGGGCAGGTTGCCAAGAGATGAAAACACAGTGACACGTTAGCCTAGTAACCATATTATATTTAGCAACAATTTGATGCTTTTGGATTGTGCAACAGTGTCTGTTTCCTGTTCATACAGAAAAATGGCATGCCCCCTAACAGAAAAAAACTGTTTCCTGCTACAAGTCTTAAGACACTGATGATCATTGGAGGATGTTTATCTTTAATTTTAAACATTTTATCAAAATTAGATAACTGTATCCCTTAACCCCCAAAATAGAACTTTTTACACTTATTTCTTAGCAATTGTATACATAAATCATTATATATAAGGCGGCTGTCTATGTAGGCAGTGCACAGCAAGCCAACTTACTAGGTTTTGAAAGCAGAATTGAATTGAGAAATCAACTTTCCTTTGAGCCTTTGATATATAAAGGTTAATTGTAATATAAGAATATCCTGTAAGTTTCAGAGATGAAAACGTCCTTGTTATTCAAAGAAAAGCTTTTATTGACACCAGGTCAAAAAAACGAGAGATCTCAGAATATGTCGACCACTGACGTAATAGGATGCAGAAGCGCCGCCTCAAACCCGCCCACCGACTCGTGGAGCTAAACGGGTCGCGCTACCGAGCAATAAACGTGCCGGTTCCAGCTCACGTGCGTAAGACATTGCATTTGTTCGCTGCATTTCACCACAGAATCGATTGTAAACAAGATACAGGTCGAGACTGGATTTGCAGACATATTGAGATTAAAACACTGTGCCTTCTATATTGGATCCGACATGAACGGTGCAACACACTTATGTGAGTAAAACATGTTTTTTTATATGTGTTAGTATTGCATTGTTACAGACCGTTTGATATCTATTGATTATTTGATAAAGATATTTTGCGAGTCTTGTGAGCCCAGACGCTTTCAAATATGCAAATCTTATCCAATCCTAGCCGTGGGCATTTACTTCCAAGAGCTTTTTCAGAGAGCCTCAAAACCAAGGCAGATAACCAATAGCCTATTACTTATTCATTATGATGTTTTTGAATGTAAAAACCACGCAAACGTCATAAGTTGACCTCAGACAACAGTATACAAAAATTTTAAAAAGCCAGTTCATGACCCCTTTAAGGAAGCTCCCTAGCCATCATAAATGACCAATGTGAGCTTGTTGCAATGCATTCTGGGATGACCTTCTCCGTGAAAGATACGGGAGGCAGCACAATTAAGTTGCCTACAGTCCTTTGTATGTATGATGCCTCATAATGTTGCCTACTAAGATTTGCAAAAAATCTAATAACATTAGCAGCTTGAGAACTCACCTAAATAACTTCCATAGAGAACTGCACTGTCATCATCCACATAAGCAGCTGATGTGTTGCTTGTGGTGTTGTAGACAAGAACGGATCCTGTCCAGTATGAGGTACCAGGAGCTCCCATGACCATCAGGTCCTACAAACACAACACATCATTACCAAATCAGCTGAATTCAATCATAGCTCGATCAAAATGCCATAGAAGCTCTGAATACCTCTGTGAATAAGTTTGATATTCCTGCTTGGCATGATCCGTAGCCGTCACCAAACTTCCTTTGATGGTCTAAAGAGAGAAAGAAAACCTTCAGAAAATTGGTGCACACTTGACAAAATGGTGCTATAAAGTAATTATGCTGGGTTTGAACCTGTGAACCACAATACAATACCTTTATAGCAGGGGATAATACGGCTGACGTGTTTCAAGTCTGGGCTGAATCTGAAGCAAATACCATGCGGCAGCTTGTTCTGATTGTCTTTACTAGAGTAGAAGATATTCTTCCACCGATGTCCACATGCCTAGAATTTAAACCAGCATAGAATTACTCATCATACATGTTCCATATGACCCACCAATAATTGTATTGTTCGCTCCAAAACAATCATAATTTATAGGGATGCACCGATATGACAATTTTGGCCGATACCGAAAACCGATAACTAATATATTGACAGATAAATATAAATCCAAATTGTTATATTGTTTTTGAGAGCCTGATTACAAAAACATAATTTTATGTTGCCTATATGTGCAGCACGTTGCACTTAACTGTGTGTTCCTTCTTTTAAGTGATACCAATCATATTCCAAGCAATTCAAAACCATCTTGGCAAACAGTGCGCATCTGAAGTGTCTCAGCGAAAGGGAATAATCCATTATTTATCTGCTTTAATATATCGGCCAAATTTTCTAATCGGACCGATAACGATATCATTAAAAATGAACATATATCGGCTAATACCGATATGGTCGCCGATATATTGTGCATCCCAAATAATTTTTGGATTTTAATAAAAATATAATAAAAAGTAATTTTTCCATTTAAAATGAATAATCGTAGTCATGCATTTACTCAAAAGGTAGCTCAATTAAGAATGTATGCTTTGACAGACTAAAAGACATACCAAAACATGGCCTTTTGAGGGCTGCCGGGACAGGCTTACACCCAGCCACTGGTTATCATTCTCTGCCAAACAGTGTCTTCCACAGCGCTGTACATCTCCTGAAATCATTCAGTGAAATGTGCACAAATGAATACACCATCAATCAAGAGTCTAAACCGTTTACTTTGAGGAAATTGTGCAAAATGTTAGACATGCAGACAAAATGCACACCTCACACCTCTGGCTCAGTTACTGAACCACACTGGATGAGAAACTTGTGGTGAGATGTAAAACACAAGGCGACGGGTATCTCCGAAAGTATCACGTTGTAATGTAAAAGTAAAAAAACGGTGCTTTTCTGAGACATGGCGTCAAGTGAGTTGGGGATAAAGCATCAGCTATATGCTCTTTTGAACTCTTGTTATTACAAACTGTTAATTCTACCATTGAGGCCCATTCACGCCAAGGACGGTAACTATAAAGCTATAGCTCTAAAAATCATTCTATATGTGAAAGAAGATTCTATATATAAAATTATTCTATATAAAAAAGATTCTATATGTAAAGGAATAGCAGAGTCCATACCAAAACTATAACAATAACGGCACAGAGGAACAATATTACTGGAATCACAATTTTTTTTCCAACTGATGAACGATAAAAACATTGATAGCCAATCAGAATCAATTTAGCAACTAGATCTTGGATTTTTTTCAGGAAAATGTGAGTGGTTGACATTTGAGGAAAATGTGGGTTGCACACAAAACTTCACAATGTGATCTTGTAGATGGTTTCCAGGGTATTGCATGTGGTTGCGAAGGTATTTTGAGTGTTTTAGCCTGTGGTTGCATACTGGCACAAGTGAAAGGAGCCAAATCTTGTCCCTAAATATGGCTCTCAATGCAAGTCTATATATATATATATTTAGCCATTTTATCATTTGTCAGGGGAAACTCATAAGCTTAGAAAAGTAATAGCACACGGCTCATCAATAAACCGATTCATGTAAAAAAAAGCTAAATTTTATGGCTAAGGGTTGTTCATACTTCTTCAAGTATGAGCAATAAAAACAGTGATACTCGCCTTAGCAAATGCCACTAATAACGAAACCTTTTCAGGCACATCAACTGCACACAGTTATGAAACTTGGTTGCAGTCCAGCCCAGCATGGCTTGGAAATAATTTGTTTAATGACATTTTATTTGCGTGCTATATATATCCCGTAGCTTGACCTACAAAGAAGACTATCCCCCAACCCTTGTTTCGGGCAGGGAGTATAAGCATCCTCTTCCTAACAGGAGGAAACTCTCCACAGTCTGGCTGACCCCGCATGGGAAATTCATTCACAGGACGTTTTCACAGCCAGGGGTCTAGAAAGCACACGAGTTCAGTCAGAGCGAATTCAGAAGTGTGAAGTCTAAACGGTATAACGTGGTCAAATGGAAATGTTCAACTGTTTAGAGTTAGTCTGCGGCAAACAGAAGGACAAAGAAACCCACGTGAGCACTGTTACACTAAATAAAAATGTTTAAAAGATTGGTATTTGAAGTACATTCAAATAGTATAAAATGTCATGTACATTATTTATTTATTGTCTGAGACCACAAGTGGAAGTGCTTATCTTGTGCATGTTTTAATTATATTATGAGTATACTAATATCAGTGAAAAGTTCAATTGGAAAAATGTCCATGAATTTCAGAATGTCTGGTTTTGTTATAAACCTGATAATCATGTTTTCCAGCATGATTCAGAATGAGAGTCTTGTGCTTCAATTGAAGCAAAATATCTGAAAAAAAAAAGTTATTCCGGGTTTAAATGAAATTGCTAAGCTTTGGTGAACTTTTGGTCTCTGCATCAACTTCAACAAGAACCTCTGCCATTCAGAAAATGACAAAAACTTTTGACAGTAAGAGAGGGAAGACCTACCAACATGGAGCTGCTCACATTGGGAGTTCAACACACTGCAGTTGTAGATGGCTCCAGGATTTTTGGTTTTAGGATAAAAGCTGGAATCAGCCACAGGCGCTCCAACTAACAGCCTTAACAATAAATAAGACAATAAATACAGTCTACCATTTGTAGCTTGGTAGTTTAGGCATAAAGTGTCTTATGTGACCATTTGTAATCAAGATTTTAGAAGAAATTATTCATTATAAATCTTCCTGCAGCGTGACAAACGAAGTGCAAATATTTAATGTAAACTCTGAATTAATAATTGGTCATAAAAGCGGAGTGCATATAAAATCATACAGAATTAGCATTCTGCAAACATGAATTCAGGGTCAGAAATTAACCAGGGCTCGGGACAAAAGAAACTGTCACAGATATGCTCATGTGAATTATACGGTTATTTTGCAACATTTGATACATTTCACAATATTCCACAAGGAATAGCTTGGTTAGCATTTCAGAATGACTTTGAATAAAAACTATCAATGTGAAGAACCACTCTCAACAACTTATGAAACAGTGATTACACTGAAATATGCTGTGTCAGTCGTAGACAGTGACTTGAAAAATGTATTAAATATAAGCTAGCCAAAGTTTAATGTTGATTGTAAAGGAATTAAACCATAATTATTCACTATTTACTTGATTCAACTTAAGTACTTGGCATTACATAGAAAACATACTAACACAATTCCTCAAAAATGTATAAAATGCACCTGAAAATCAATATCAGGGACAAATATTATTTCATTTCTCAAACTCACCCGGCCTTGACTTAAAACTTCTCATGCATGTTTAAATCACTTACCATGTGTCCTCAGCATGCTGGTGGAGCAGAACCGAGTATCCGAATAATGATCCATTGGGTCCATTCAAAACTAAAGGATGCTCCACATCCAAGTTGTAGCAGTCACACAGATTCAACAGGTACCACAGGGTCCAAACTACAGATCTCCACCTCAGCAAATCTCTGGTGAGTTGGGATGAAACCATCTCGACATCAGCCATAGCACCACACACAGAATACAGAGGAGCCTTAAAACAAAAGTGCAAAGAGTTCGAATAAACTTTTTGTTAATACATCAGGAAGTTGTCATTGTAGTTGTGAGCTCGCGATGTGCGCTCTCCTGTTGCGCTCCCTCATCTCATCTGCTCGAGCGCGCCTCGCGTTTCATGACGTCACGCCGCTCTGAGTAAAGGGAAGCCTTTGAAGTGAGAGCGAGCGCGCCGCAGGGGCGTGACCGCGCTGAGAGCGCCGGACAGAGGACACTTCTTGACGCGCTATAACGGTCTCCAGACACTGGATAAAGGAAATGATGAAGAACATGTATTAACCGTCATATTTTCTGTATGACGCCCCAAACCACATCGAATACCTCAAAAAAAGTATAACTTTTGTAGTATGGGAGAACTGATGAAACACGATGTAACTTGGCCAGATTTGACTTATTTAATGTTTTTTTTTTATTATTATTATTGCTATAATGTATTGTATTAATCTAATTAATAAACAAATAAAACCATTAAATGCAATCAAACATTTGGTAACACTTTATTTTAAGGATCAGACATTAGGCACGAATTAATGACTAATAACTGCATTTGTAAGTAAGTAGTTATGTACTTGTATGCCATTACAAGCTATTTATAAGGCCTTTATTGGCTGTTGTCTTATTTTTGTCTTATAGCCCCTTTATACTTGTTTATGTCCTAATGTACTAATTAGCTAAAAATAAAACAAACTAATAGCTTGTATTGTGCCAATTACACACTTTATAAGTTCCCAGTACACTGTGTGAATGTGTGGCTTATAAGTATGAAATAAATATAGAATGGGCAGTTCAACACAGACATTTAAATTTGCAGAGAAACACTGTCTTTCAAGCAGTTGTTCTAAGCTAACAAATTATTTATTACTTAAATATTCCCGTTATTAATGGGTAACAAGCACATTTATCACTAATTTATCACTAATAAATGCAATATTACTTCAGATTATGTTCCCTATTCTAAAGTAAACATTTGCTGTTTTCCAATAAGAAAAGAGAATAAAAACATAAAAACAATAAACACTATGTTTTTATTCTCTTTTCTTATTGGAAAACATCAAATGTTTACTTTAGATTTATAGGTCATGGAAGCAATTATGGAGGAATGCAATGGGTTTATGGACAGTTGGTAATGTATTATAGCACAAACAATGTACGGAAATAAAGTAGTGGTTTTTAAAAGCTTTGTGGAAGCTCACAAATTGTGAGTGAAGTAGCCTATATCTGTCAGTCTGACAATCTATCAGCTTCTCTATTACAAATCATTTTTCACTTTCGTGAGAGCCTTAAGACCATGACAAAGCAGATTATTAGGCTACACACACACACACACACACACACACACACACACACACACACACACACACACACACACACACACACACACACACACACACACACACACACACACACACACACACACACACACACACACACACACACACACACACACACACACACACACACCTTATTAAATGTGTGAGTCTCAGGATGCCTCAGACACAATTCCCCTCTGAGTGATAATACCATCGCACATGTGCTGTGGATAAGGAGCACAGTGTGAGGCCTGGGACATCATCAAGTCTCTTTAACTACATTTGTGTGTCACTTTTTTTTTTGCTCTGAGACTCACAGTTTGTGTGTGTGTTTCATTCAGTACCTATCAATAGTTACAGCCACTCTTTCCTTCCTCCATAGGGAAGAATCCACAGAGACCCTTTAATCAGTGTGAAAGAGAGACTTGTCTCTCTCCCTTACTCTGCTTTTGAGAACGAGAGGCGATGAATGACCAGCCAGCTGCATCACTCGCTTGGTTATGCAGGATTTTCTATTTTAATTCTTAAAGGTGATGTTGCCTGCATAGTGATGTAGTTAGTGATGTAGTATGCATCTGCCATTGCAAGAAGTCTCTTACGCTTGTTAACGTCTCGGTTACGTATGGTAACCCTCGTTCCCTGAAGGAGGGAACGGAGACGTACGTTGGACGTACCGACGAATTGGGATCACTTCTGGGAGCCCCTATCAGCTTCGAGCTATATAGAACCGGCCAATGAACAATTGGCGTGTGAGATTTGCATCTCGCGCTCCGCGCCGCGGGTATAAACAGAAAGCGAGAGCGAATGCACGCTGTTTTTCACTGAGGAGCCGAACTTAGTGACTCGGCCATGAGGCATCCGTGGAGACAACAAAATGCCTGGACACTTGTTCTAGGGGAATTCCCGCCCGTAGAAACGAAGGGTCCGACCATGGGCTGAAGGGTTGGCGGCACCTCTGAGTCAGTTGGACGCGGAGGGAACCGCTGTGCCACGCCCATCTCAGGACTCGGTCGTGTAGCCAGCGTTGAAGCGGTCTCATATGAAGCAATCCCAATGGCGTTATTGCGGCTGCGGATGCCATATACCCCAGGAGCCTCTGAAAATGTTTCAGTGGTGCCGCTGTCCTGCCTTTGAACGAATTCAAGCAGTTAAACACTGACTGGACGCGCTCCTCTGTAAGGCGCGCTGTCATGGCAACCGAGTCTATCTCCATACTGAGAAAAGAGATCCTCTGTGTGGGACAGAGTTTGCTCTTCTCCCAGTTGACCCGAAGCCCCAACTGGCTGAGGTGACTGAGCACCATGCCCCTGTGCTCGCACAACTGCTCCCGCGACTGGGCAAGGATCAGCCAGTCGTCGAGATAGTTGAGAATGCGAACACCACGCTCTCTCATGGGAGCAATGGCCGCCTCTGCGACCTTCGTAAAGACACGGGGCGACAGGGACAGCCCGAAGGGTAAGACACGGTACTGATATGCCGTCCCTCGAACGCGAAGCGCAGAAAGGGCCTGTGTCGAGGGAGAATCAAGACATGAAAGTACGCTTCCTTCAGGTCGATCGCTGCAAACCAATCTTTGGGACGGACGCACCTGAAGATGTGTTTCTGCGTTAGCATTCTGAACGGCAGCCTGTGAAGGGACCGGTTCAAGAACCGCAGATCCAAGATCGGCCATAACCCGCCGCCTTTCTTGGGTACAATGAAGTACGGGCTGTAGAACCCGGACCTCATATCAGCTGGAGGGACCGGCTCTATCACGTCCTTCGCCAGTAGGACTGCGATTTCCGCCCAGAGCCCGGGGGTGTTCTCCTTCGCTACTGTCGTGAAGTGAACGCCCCTGAACTTGGGGGGACGCCGGGCGAAGGCCGCTTCCCACAGCTGGCATCCCCTGCTGGCGAAGGGAGAGGCACCTGAGGGTGGACAGTTTCCTCCATCTCTGGGCGGCCACTCTCAGGGTCTCTTCTGACGGCGCTTGCCACCTGGCTTGGCAGCGGCCTGAGCGGGTTGGACGTCCTTCCCACGGCCGGCCCCACGCCATCGGCTGGGTGTAGGCTACTGCGGTGCCTTGGCGGGGGCGGAGGCGGCGGCAGGCGTATGTCCTCGGCGACGAGCAGGCAGAGGTGGAACCACCAGCGGCTGGGTGGAGGCAGCAGCGGGCCGTCGGGGCAGGATATCGTCGCTGTCCGATGAAAACCACGTATGTCCATTTTGCCGATTTTGAGATTTTTCGACGGATTGAATGTCCAGGTTCATTTCCGTATACAGTATGCGTCACATATCTAAATGGCCAATGAAAAGTTGTGAAAACATGTCATCTGATTTTCACGTATATCCATTTGGTGTCAAAGCTGTCAATCACGCCGCGTATCTCCCGCCCTGTGGAAGCATCTCGCTGGTCTCGCCGGTCTCGTGAAATTGTTTCATCGAAGCTCAGCACTGGATAGCCGAAAGTACGACATTGAAGCTCTCCACAGTTTAGTTCTAATCTAGTTCGTCACAGATTAGTTTGCTTGCTAGTATGTAAATAAACTCGGTCTCTTTGATAAGATTCAGCCTTTTTTTTCTCAGTCAAACTGATCAAATTATAGCCTGTAATGCTACTGTCATGATTGTCACTAGAACATGCCTCACTCATACTGCGATCACCGCTTGCCAGAGGCTGAGAATATCCAGCATGTATTCCTCTGTATTCCTCACGTATTCCTCTGCTGAAACGCGACTTTGCCATTCTAATTAATGATCGGAAGAACGCGTATCGATCACTGTTACTGTAAAATATGCACGTATGTCCATTTAAACTCAATTTTGGTCAAATGTGGATTATATCATTACACTGTCAAGAATATGGTTACATGTAAAGATGCTGTACCAAGTATGACAACGCTACATTCAACTGCTTTTGAAATACAGTGTTTTTTTCACTTCCTGAAAAGTAAGCGTTTTGGACATACGTGAGTTTCATCGGACAGCGACGATATGCTTGATGGCTTCCGTCTGCTTCTGGGCGGCCGAGAACTGCTGGGCAAAGCTCTCGACCGCGTCACTGAACAACCGGGCTGACGTAATGGGGGAGTCCAGGAACCGATACTTGTCGGTCTCCCTCATATCGGCCAGGTTGAGCCAGAGATGGTGCTCCTGGACCACAAGCGTGGACATCGCCTGACCGATGGAGCGGGCGGTGACTTTCGTCGCTCGGAGGGCGAGGTCCGTCGCCGTCCGGAGCTCCCGAAGGAGCTCTGGGTCAGGTCTACCCTCGTGCATGTCCATGAGTGCCTGGGCCTGGTGGACCTGAAGCAACGCCATGGCATGCAAGGTGGACGCAGCCTGTCCACAAGCCTTGTAAGCCTTCCCAGTCAGACTGGAGGAGAACTTACAGGCCCGGGACGGGAGACGCGGGTCAACGCGCCAGTGGGAGGCGGTCGCCAGACACAGTTGCATCGCAACGGCCCACTCCACTGGTGGGATTCCCACGTATCCCTTGGCTGGCCCGCCGTCAATGGTAGTGAGGGGGGAGGAGTCACTCGGTCAGTTTCTTGCAGAAAAAGGTGCCGTCCACGACCTTGTGAGCTCCTCATGCACCTCCGGGAAGAAAGGCATCAGGGCGAGACGCGGAGAACCAGCGCGACCCTCCCCCAAAAACCAATCATCCAACCTAGAGGGTTCGGGACATGGTGGAGGGTTCCACACAAGCCCGACCCTTTCGGCGGCCCGGGAAAGCATAGTCGCCATCTCGGGGTCCGGTGCGGCCGTAGCTACTCTCCCAGAGGGAGGCAGTACAGCCGAACCTTCATCCTCCGAGGACTGGTACTCCCCTCCGATGCAGCGATAGACATCTGCTCATCCACCGGAGCCCCGAAAGTCACCGCCGGCCGCCCATGGGAGGGGCCAGCGGTTTCTCCCGGAAGCTCTACTGGCTGCGGAACTTGTGAGGGAATAGGGGCCTGCGGAGGTTGACTCGGCGGGTGTGCCCTAAACGTGATCCTCAGGTCACCCTGGCCATCCGAAGAAATAGGTCTATTCTGGTTAGGAATAGAACTAGATCGTGGGATGGGTAAGGGGACTTCCCGGAGGTAGGTGAGTCTCGACCTTAGTTCCGAGATAGTCATGTTCCCACAGTGGGAACATGAACTATCCACAAACGCCGCCTCAGAGTGCTGTTTGCCCAATCACGTGAGACAGCGATTGTGACCGTCAGCGGGCGCCAGGGAACGACCGCATCCAGAAACGCACGGGTGGAATGACATCTTGAAAAAGACGCAGCGTCATCCGTGTATTCTTTTAGAGGAAACGCTCTCTGTGCTGAAGCACTCAGGGGGAAACGCAACAGCGCACAGGGTTTAGTGCAGCCCATGCCTGTACTCAAGGAAAAACGCCCTCATGCACCGACAGGTTGCCTCTGAAAACAGCAGTTTTTCTCTTTTTTAGAGCAGCAGTGAGCACCGCGATCCTGTTGAAGTGTGCCGTCTCTCCAACACCACGTTGATCCTCGATCTCCGGTTCTTCTCTGTAGATTAACAGGAACTCTTGCTGATAGCAGCTTTAACTCAATGTTTTTGAGTCGTCTTCAAACGCCGTTCGGCTCCGAAGTGAATGACAGCGTGCATTCGCTCTCACTTCCTGTTTATACCCGTGGCGCGGGGTGGAGCGCGAGATGCAAATCTCGCAAGCCAATTGTTCATTGGCCGGTTCTATATAGCTCGAAGCTGATAGGGGCTCCCAGAAGTGACCCCAATTCGTCGGTACGTCCGACGTACGTCGAACGTGACCATCTGAAAGGGAACACTACATTTATGATTAAAAATACAGTCAAAACAGTATTCAATATTGTGAAACTGACATTTTCAAATGTAATTGATTTCTGTGATGGCACATTATCCTTCAGAAACCACAGTGATTTGGTGCTAAAGAAACCTTTCTTATTATCAATAACAATTTTGCGTTATAATATTTTTGTGATACACATTTTTTTTCAGGAATCTTTGATGAATAAAATCTTCAAAAGAATAGCATGTATTTAAACTAGAATTATGTTGTAACATTGTAACACTATAAATGCTGTTACTGTCACTTGATCAATTGAATGCGTCCTTTGAATTAAAAGTATTAATTTCTTTCCAAATTAATTTCTCTTTCAGTTGAGACTGGACCAATCAGCTTGATCAGATAGCGGGAGTGTTTGGGAAACCATTCTGAAAACAATCATTATTTTTTATTATTTATAATTTATAAAAATGTATTTATAAATATTTATTATTGTTTTATTGTTTACAGAAGCACAGCAGTTACGCACTTCACCTTTATTATTGCTGACAGCTAACTGCTTGTAAAAAACATCTGTTCTGGGAGAGTGTCGCTGATATTTTCACCCTTGCTGAAAGAGTTTATGAAATCTGTTTTTTGAATAAACAAACAATTTTTACAGCTTATTGGGGGACATAAGGAGACTGATTTGTGAAAACTTCTGGGAGGTCCTGAAAAAAGAGAGAAAGGGAATGAACTGAATTTTTAGAGGGGCAATAGTTGTTAAATTCCCTAACATGTGCAAGAGAAGAAAAAAGAGCAAAGGTCAAAGAGGGGATGACTAACTCTTTATGGGTATTTTGCATGGTAAGTGTGGTGCATATTGCTGATGTTTGCACAAGACACCATGTGCAAAGCATGGAAAACACATGCACACATGTATATATATATATATATATATATATATATGCATATATACATACAGCAATATATCTTTCACTTTTGAAGTTCCCCTCAATATCACAGTTCATAACAACCATACATTACTTTCCAGTACTGATTTTAGGGGTAAGTCTGCTGATTTAATGTTAAAATACTTTGTTCTATCGCAACTCACAAATATCCAAAAACAAGTAAGCTATTTATAAAAGTGGCTCTGTAGTGCTGTGAAAACGTTGTTAACTAAAACAGTCACACTTTAGATTCGGGTGTAATTCTCACTATTAACTAACTACTAACTACAACTTTTGCCTCAATGAACTAATTTCTAACTTCTGCTTATTAATAGTAGGTAAGTAGTTGTTAAGTTTAGGTATTGGGTAAGATTAAGGGATGAATATCATGCAGAATAAGGCATTAATATATGCTACTAATATACTAATATACTAATATACTAATATAAGTACTAATAAACAGCCAATATCCTAGTAATATGCATGCTATTAAGAAAGTTAATAGGGAGAATTGGACCCCAAACAAAAAGTTTTACCACTAAAAATATTAAACATTGTTTTAAGGTACTTAAAATTAAGCTGAAAGAAAATGATGAAAAACGTAAAAAATAAGTACATTGAAAAAAAATCACTAAATGAATGTTTCCTTGGCAACTAACGTAAATTGAAGTACTTATATTAATTTAAAAAAAAATTGAAATAAAGGTATATATATATATATATATATATATATATATATATATATATATATATATATATATATATATATATATATATATATATATATATATATATATATATATATATATATATATATATATATATATATATATATATATATATATATATATATATATATATATATATATACACACACACTCACCTAAAGGATTACTAGGACCACAATACTAATAATGTGTTTGACCCCCTTTCGCCTTCAGAACTGCCTTAATTTGATGTGGCATTGATTCAACAAGGTGCTGAAAGCATTCTTTAGAAATGTTGGCCCATATTGATAGGATAGCATCTTGCAGTTGATGGAGATTTGTGGGATGCACATCCAGGGCACGAAGCTCCCGTTCCACCACATCCCAAAGATGCTCTATTGGGTTGAGATCTGGTGACTGTGGGGGCCATTTTAGTACAGTGAACTCATTGTCATGTTCAAGAAACCAATTTGAAATGATTCGAGCTTTGTGACATGGTGCATTATCCTGCTGGAAGTAGAGGATGGATACATGGTGGTCATAAAGGGATGGACATGGTCAGAAACAATGCTCAGGTAGGCTGTGGCATTTAAACGATGCCCAATTGGCACTAAGGGGCCTAAAGTGTGCCAAGAAAACATCCCCCACACCATTACACCACCACCACCAGCCTGCACAGTGGTAACAAGGCATGATGGATCCATGTTCTCATTCTGTTTACGCCAAATTCTGACTCTACCATCTGAATGTCTCAACAGAAATCGAGACTCATCAGACCAGGCAACATTTTTCCAGTCTTCAACTGTCCAATTTTGGTGAGCTCGTGCAAATTGTAGTCTCTTTTTCCTATTTGTAGTGGAGATGAGGGGTACCCGGTGGGGTCTTCTGCTGTTGTAGCCCATCCGCCTCAAGGTTGTGCGTGTTGTGGCTTCACAAATGCTTTGCTGCATACCTCGGTTGTAACGAGAGGTTATTTCAGTCAAAGTTGCTCTTCTATCAGCTTGAATCAGTCGGCCCATTCTCCTCTGACCTCTAGCATCAACAAGGCATTTTCGCCCACAGGACTGCCGCATACTGGATGTTTTTCCCTTTTCACACCATTCTTTGTAAACCCTAGAAATGGTTGTGCGTGAAAATCCCAGTAACTGAGCAGATTGTGAAATACTTAGACCGGCCCGTCTGGTACCAACAACCATGCCACGCTCAAAATTGCTTAAATCACCTTTCTTTCCCATTCTGACATTCAGTTTGGAGTTCAGGAGATTGTCTTGACCAGGACCACACCCCTAAATGCATTGAAGCAACTGCCATGTGATTGGTTGATTAGATAATTGCATTAAAGGGTTAGTTCACCCAAAAATGCAAATTATGTCATTAATTACTCACCCTCATGTCGTTCGACACCCGTAAGACATTCGTTCATCTTCGGAACACAAATGAAGATATTTTTGTTGAAAGCTGATGCTCAGAAAGGCTTCAGACAGGCCTCCATAGGGATTCTGTACATTCGCACTCACAAGACCCATAAAAGGCACTAAAAACGTTGTTACAAAGTCCATCTCACTACAGTGGCTCTACAATAATGTTATGAAGCGACGACAATAGTTTTTGAGCGAAAAAAAAAATCAAAATAACGACTTTATTCCACAAGTTCTGTCTTCCTGTGCTGTGGACTCACGAAGCACCAAGACGCATGCGCGAGAATATGACGCAGAACCGGCGTATATATATATACACATACACACACACCGATTAGGCACAACATTATGTTAACTTCCTAATATTGGAAGTTATAATTAAAAATATAATTATTATTACTATTATTATTATTATTTTTATTATTATTATTCTGGCAACTTTACAGGTCAGAGGTCGTAATAGATCGGAATATTCGAAGGACCGGAGGCAACACGCTAGAGACGGGTTTATTGAGGATGATGTTGATTAAATAATTATTAAAGTGCAATATTTGAATGATCGGAGGCAACACGCTGGAGACGGGTTTATTGTGGATGCTGTGTCGATGAGGCAGTTTCAGGGGGAGTCTAATCACGGTCTCTGCAGACACTTCAGGGTCCTGCGTTGGTCTTCTCTGGGCGCAGGTCCACCATCTGATCTGGATACGGCCCGGATACGGCTGACTGCAGTAAACCTCGGGATAAAACAGAGAGACTATCATTAGCGTAGATGCCACACTTCTGATGATGTAACGAGTACATCAGGTGTTATGGGAAGTGTTCCCGGTTCCGGCTGACCTAGTTAATGCAGCCTAACAATCATTTAATTGAAAAAGTGTTTTATGTGTATGCCACAGTAAAGAGATGTGTTTTTAGTCTAGATTTAAACTGACAGAGTGTGACTGCTTCCCGAACAATGCTAGGAAGACTGTTCCAGAGTTTAGGAGCTAAATAGGAAAAGGATCGACCGCCTGCAGTTGATTTGGATATTCTCGGTATTATCAACTGGCCAGAGTTTAGAGACCGCAGTAGACGTGATGGAGTATAATATGTTAAGAGCTCGCTCAAGTATTGGGGAGCTAAACCATTTAGTGCTTTGTAAGTAATAAGCAAGATTTTAAAATGTATGCGATGTTTAATAGGCAGCCAGTGCAATGTTGACAGAACTGGGCTAATATGGTCATACTACTTGGTTCTAGTAAGAACTCAAGCTGCTGCGTTTTGGACCAGCTGGAGTTTATTTATTAAGCAAGCAGGGCAACCACCCAGTAGAGCATTACAATAATCTAACCTTGAGGTCATGAACGCATGAACTAACTGTTCAGCATTTTGCATTGAGAGCATGTGCTGTAATTTAGATATATTTTTAAGATGGTAGAATGCAGTTTTACAGATGCTAGAAACGTGGCTTTCAAACGAAAGATTGGTATCAAAGAGCACACCCAGGTTCCTCACTGACGATGAGGACTTGACAGAGCAGCCATCAAGTGTTAGACAGTATTCTAGGTTAGTACTTGTGGAGCTTTTTTGTCCAATAATTAAAAATTCAGTTTTTTCTGAATTAAGTTGCAGGAAATTACCGGTCATCCAGTGTTTTATATCAGCTATGCATTCCGTTAATCTTGTGAATTGGTAAGTTTCTTCAGGGCGTGAAGAAATATAGAGCTGAGTATCGTCAGCATAACAATGAAAACTAACGCCATGCTTCCTAATGATATATCCCAGTGGTAGCATGTACAGGGTGAAGAGCAGTGGTCCTAGCACTGAGCCTTACTGAAGTACGGTACTCCATACTGAACATGTGATCGGTGTGACATCTCTTAATTTACTGCTACAAACTGATAACGGTCGCATAGGTATGATTTAAACCATGACAAAGCAATTCCACTAATTGCAATTTAAGCATGTTAAAATGTGTTAAATGGGAGTACTCACTCGTATCTGCTCCATTAACAAATTTGATCAAATATTTAATAAACAATCATGTAAAGGTGGTGAACGTGATTTCACCAAGTACAATATGTACAGCATCCTTGTTGATCCTGGAACAACATTCCAATCAACCAATCAGATTTGAGGGACAAGTTTACAGTCTATGTCAAGTTCTGGGTTTCAACCAGGGTTAGGTGATTTTACATCAGTGTTCTTCACCAATCATGTCCCTCTGGTTTTAGGGATAAGTTATGGGTAAGGTTAGGACTGAACTTTTGGACAGGGATGTTGCTCCAGGATCAACAAAATATGTTGACCCAGGAACATGTCTTACTTGGTAAAATCACGGGGACCGTATAAAGGGCAGGAGATGCACTTAAGGTACATTTATCAACATGCTTATTATGAACAAAGAAGGTTGTTTTAAACATTATATTAAACTGCTTTTCTGTCACTCTTCCCAGTCAGGAAAACTATCCCTGCTAACCCTGGCCAGATGTGTTTCTACACATGTGCTTATTCAAACTATCACATATATTGAGAATAAAAGCCCTGAGTAATTAGATAAAGGGTTATTACTGCATCAGGGGATTATTTTGAATCTGCAGATTAGAGTAGCGCATGAGTGGAGTTACTCTAAATTGTGACCCAAATTCCTTTATCTTTTGGAAAGCTCCCGTTTGGAACACATCGAGGGCATGCTATCTGATCCTACAAATAAAGGGGAAGAAGAATGGATCTGTTTAGATAAAATAAGGATTACATTGTACAATCCTGATAAGGGTTCTGAAACAGTCATTTTGTCTCTCTTTGCTCTGTGCTGTTATGGCCTCTGGGAGAAGAAGTAATGCTTGATGAATTGCCTTTAACATCAAAACGTCCTTGTTATGTGAAACACGTCATGACCCTGGTGTCTCTGGAGCTGTGATAGAAAAGCAGCTTTGCTAATAAGCAGGCCCACACGGAAAGTGCTCCAGCAAAACTTTACCCAAAAATGCAACGCCCATCTATAAGGTAAATGAAAGGCTTCTTTGCTATATTGGAAATGTTATGTTCATTTAGCTGTGGATATTTTCACAATATAGCATGAAAATGAATCTCTTTTTCTAAACGTTCTTTAGATCTCCAAAAATCTTCTAATCTAAGGCATCACTGTGAAAACCCATTTTGAAGTCCCTGTAAAGTGAAAATTAAGTATGTTTTCTGCGTTTGTCACACCACAGAAAAATGTGTTATTAACCACCCAGCTAAATTGGAAGTCATCGACAGTAGGGGCGAGGCCAGCCTCAGTGGCTCCAGTGCGTCATCGACAGTAGGGGCGGGGCCAGCCTCAGTGGCTCCAGTGTGTCATCGTCAGTAGGGGCGGGGCCAGCCTCAGTGGCTCCAGTGCGTCATCGACAGTAGGGGCGGGGCCAGCCTCAGAGGCTCCAGTGCGTCATCGACAGTAGGGGCGGGGCCAGCCTCAGTGGCTTCAGTGCGTCATCGACAGTAGGGGCAGAGCCAGCCTCAGTGGCTCCAGTGAGTCATCGACAGAAGGGGCGGGGCCAGCCTCAATGACTCCAGTGCGTCTTCGACAGTAGGGGCGGGGCCAGCCTCAGTGGCTCCAGTGCGTCATCGACAGTAGGGTCGGGCCAGCCTCAGTGACTCCAGTGCGTCTTCGACAGTAGGGGCGGGGCCAGCCTCAGTGGCTCCAGTGCGTCATCGACAGTAGGGGCGGGGCCAGCCTCAGTGGCTCCAGTGCATCATTGACAGTAGGGGCGGGGCCAGCCTCAGTGGCTCCAGTGCATCATTGACAGTAGGGGCGGGGCCAGTCTCAGTGGCTCCAGTGCGTCATCGACAGTAGGGGCGGGGCCAGTCTCAGTGGCTCCAGTGCGTTTTTGACAGTCGGGGCGGGGCCAGGCTCAGTGGCTCCAGTGCGTCATCGTCAGTAGGGGCGGGGCCAGCCTCAGTGGCTCCAGTGCGTCATCGTCAGTAGGGGCGGGGCCAGGCTCAGTGGCTCCAGTACGTCATCGACAGTAGGGGTGGGGCCAGCCTCAGTGGCTCCAGTGCATCATCGACAGTAGGGGCGGGGCCAGCTTCAGTGGCTCCAGTGCGTCATCGACAGTAGGGGCGGGGCCAGGCTCTGTGGCTCCAGTGCATCATCGACAGTAGGGGCGGGGCCAGGCTCAGTGGCTCCAGTGCATCATCGACAGTAGGGGCGGGGCCAGCCTCAGTGGCTCCAGTGCGTCATCGTTATTAGGGGCGGGGCCAGGCTCAGTGGCTCCAGTGCGTCATCGACAGTAGGGGCGGGGCCAGCCTCAGTGGCTCCAGTGCGTCATCGTTATTAGGGGCGGGGCCAGGCTCAGTGGCTCCAGTGCGTCATCGACAGTAGGGGCGGGGCCAGGCTCTGTGGCTCCAGTGCATCATCGACAGTAGGGGCGGGGCCAGCCTCAGTGGCTCCAGTGCATCATTGACAGTAGGGGCGGGGCCAGCCTCAGTGGCTCCAGTGCATCATTGACAGTAGGGGCGGGGCCAGTCTCAGTGGCTCCAGTGCGTCATCGACAGTAGGGGCGGGGCCAGTCTCAGTGGCTCCAGTGCGTTTTTGACAGTCGGGGCGGGGCCAGGCTCAGTGGCTCCAGTGCGTCATCGTCAGTAGGGGCGGGGCCAGCCTCAGTGGCTCCAGTGCGTCATCGTCAGTAGGGGCGGGGCCAGGCTCAGTGGCTCCAGTACGTCATCGACAGTAGGGGTGGGGCCAGCCTCAGTGGCTCCAGTGCATCATCGACAGTAGGGGCGGGGCCAGCTTCAGTGGCTCCAGTGCGTCATCGACAGTAGGGGCGGGGCCAGGCTCTGTGGCTCCAGTGCATCATCGACAGTAGGGGCGGGGCCAGGCTCAGTGGCTCCAGTGCATCATCGACAGTAGGGGCGGGGCCAGCCTCAGTGGCTCCAGTGCGTCATCGTTATTAGGGGCGGGGCCAGGCTCAGTGGCTCCAGTGCGTCATCGACAGTAGGGGCGGGGCCAGGCTCTGTGGCTCCAGTGCATCATCGACAGTAGGGGCGGGGCCAGGCTCTGTGGCTCCAGTGCATCATCGACAGTAGGGGCGGGGCCAGCCTCAGTGGCTCCAGTGCATCATCAACAGTAGGGGCGGGGCCAGCCTCAGTGGCTCCATTGCATCATCGACAGTAGGGGCGGGGCCAGGCTCAGTGGCTCCATTGCATCATCGACAGTAGGGGCGGGGCCAGGCTCAGTGGCTCCAGTACGTCATCGACAGTAGGGGCGGGGCCAGGCTCAGTGGCTCCAGTACGTCATCGACAGTAGGGGCGGGGCCAGCCTCAGTTTCACATTTATAATGCGTTTAGAATTTTTCTTTAAGATTGTATAAGCAGAAAATCTGCTATCGGTGTTTTGAATCATGTTACTACATTGTGGAATATGTTGTGTTTTGATTGCACTATTAACCAATCAGCATTCAGAACCAGAAACATTTTATAATAGGTATTTTTTGCCTAATTGTGCTTATAGCTATAAATACCACAGTATTTTCAGTTTCATTTAACACATTTTTTCACGCTGGCCTGCTAATCAGTCAACAATGAGGCCTAAAGTCTCTCAAACCATCAGAGATTCTGCAGGAGGCTGTTCTTGGCAGATATTCTTATCAGCTGAAATGCTAATGGGATTCACCTCTTACCTGCAGAGCCAAGAATGTGGCCTCACAGCGGGACAGAGACCTTCTCTCCTTCCCCCGCTACTGTTCCACTAACTCTTCCCCCCATGACATCACTACTTTCATCACCTCGCAATTACTGACGGCAAAATTTAAGGACACATAAAACATTTTAGAGGAGTCGCTGCCTGTTTGCTCTTTTACACTGTGTGCCCTAGTTATTTCATGGTTACGTAAAGACAAATGGGAATGTTCTTGAGGTCCATAAACAAAAAATATGACTTTTTTTTTATGAATTATTTTTTTACTATCACAAAAAGAATGTAGAATGGCCCTGACCTCCATATGAAGAAACTATAATAAAGATTGAAATCAAACTTTACAATGTTTGTTTTACAACAGGTGGAAAATCCACTCTATTTTATTATTAAGGAATCATTTTCAAGACATTAAATAATAACATAATAAAAAAATAAAAAAATAAACAAACAAATAATTAACAATAATAAAAAATACATTAAATTTAATTAAATTAATTAAATACACACAATTAATTAAATACATACAATGAAATAAATACATACAATGAAATACATACAATTAATTAAATACATACAATTAAATAAATACGGACGGACGAACGAAAAAAAATGAATGTTGTATCGTAAAAATAGTTTTTGCCAAAATATGCTTTAGATATATGGTAAATATATCAAACTGAAATTTCAGATTAAAAAAATATAGATTTTAAATGTCATTTTAACTGTCATTCAAATGACAAATGTTACATTATGTATTTGAATAGTACATATTCTTATTTTAACATATTTTCGACAAAATATTATATATATATATAAACTAAAACTTATCAGAAAAAAAATATTTGTGTAAATGGGGGGTTTATTCAGGATAATTGGGACATTTTTTCCTATTGATCTGAGTCTCCCAATTTATTGAATTCATCCTATATTTTCATATCTAGCCTGGCAATATATTTTTGAAATATTTAAAAATTCCCAGACAAAAAGTTAGATTTCAACAAAACTTTCCCGTTAAAGATACATTTTTCTGAACTCTATAGACGAGTTTCCCGGGCACTTCCGGTTTACTTCCTGTTTCTGCCAAGAACTTCCGGCCCAGGCTGAGTAGTAATGTACAAATTTGTGACAAATCCTTTCTAGCTTTTATTTATTTGTATCAAACTGATTTATTTTCTTTTACTTACTCTTGTTTATTTTTATATCAGTCACTTATTTCTTTATTTATTAATTTTATTGATTTAATATTTTATTCCAGTCTTTTTCTATTTGTGATATTGTTAGATTTTTTTCCTGTATTTACTTTGTTTTTATTTAATTAAAAAAAAAAAATCATACATTAAGGAGTTAATGAAATTGTCCCTTTGTTATGGAATAGGATCAATAAAAATTAATTCATTTCTTCTCAAATCAATTTGTTTATTGTCATGTGTCAATGTTTACAATACAAGAAAAAGAATAGCACTCAAAAGGTTTTTTTTTTTTTTTTAACTCTGTTTTGTCTTATCAATAATCACAACACCAGAACGGGAACAATAACAATAAATGTACACAGGTTTTTATAGCTGAAATATATATATATATATATATATATATATATATATATATATATATATATATATATATATATATATATATATATATATATATATATATATATATATATATATATATATATATATATATATATATATATAAAATAAAGGAATATGTACAATTAAAAAAAAAACACCACCAGAAAGGGGAAAAAAAAAAAAATTTACACCGGTTTTTCTAGCTGAAAGTATATGGTTGATGGTCGAAACATTCTCCTTCCGACCAAACATTCAGCAATCGCCACGAGTTGTTGCAACCGCGAACAGCACAATATGTCCCGGAGCCGTGTCGGCGTGTAACACCATCCATAGTTAACTTTTTCTGCACGCTAACCAAAGACAGTAAAAGACACTAACCGGAAGTCGTTGGCAGAGTGAAAGGATAATGGCGGCCCGCCTATTTCACTCAGGAAACTCGTCTATACAGTTCAACAATTGCCTCATTTGTGTCTATTTTTGTTCCTCCAAATGACAAAGTTAATACTTAAATGATACGGATACATAACTCCAACACAAATACTTCAATGACATAACCTCAGAGCAATCGGTTGTACTTTGGGAACTCTGGGAGTGCAGTCTGGGAGGTTTGGGGGGCTCAGGAGAGATATGATAAGAGGCAACATCAGTGACGGCACACAGAGCTATCACTAAAGATGAACCCCAGCTGTGGCATGCGTTTCCCAGGAGGGTTCAAATCTCTAAATCTTTCTCCTCTACCCTCTGTTTGAGGAAGCATTTTAAAAGATAGAGAACAACAGTGTTCTAAAACAGTCACCTATGAACCCAAACTCAGTACTTCTTAACTGGACCCAGATTTTATACTGGAACAAATGTCCAGCAAATGTACCATCAAATGACCAACATCACAAATAAATTAATAAACTGTATTTATTTAAATTGTATATAGTAATGTTGGACATTTGGTCATGTCTGTAATTTAGTAGGCCGCCCAGCATTGCAACATTTCCATAGAAAAAAAAAAAAGAAATGAAAAAAGGAAACAACGTCATTTCTGAGAAACTACTTCTATGTTAAAATGTAGCAATTCCCAAAAAAGTCAACGACACAATCTAATCAAGCAAAATGAAACCGGATGTACAAATCCAGGCAACTCCAGGCCCTACAGGCAAACAAACGGTCACTAAATCGTCCACAGGCGCTTATACAGCCCAGCTAATTGAATCCATCAGCACATGAGCACAGCCGTGGAGAATGTGAACCACAGCCATGGGAATAAGATCTATTTCAATCTTATGACGTTACGCTGCCGGGGAGCCGGGCAGATCTCTCACGTGGGATCGTAATTAGTCATCATTACTTTTCAATCACTGGCTGTCGTTTTGAATTGACGTGAGGGACTTTGTGACAGTCATAACTGTATCATTCGCCCCTGTTACACCTGGCATTAACTTTATCAGTACATCATAGCTATAACTGTTACCTCAGAGGTTGCAGTAACTGAAAATGGTCAAATATTAAATAAAAAAAGACACTGATTCAAAATGTTTCTGCCATTTTGACATAAAAATAAGGATGCTAATAGAGATAAATTGGAGATAAAATAAAGTATTAAACGTAGGTATTTCCCCAGTATCAGTAATGGGATATTGCTTATTATTCCGTGTCTGTTGTCATTTTCACATTAGAAGAACTGTATAAAAACAAAAAGCTGGAGCATGTCTGAAAATGAATTGTGATTATTTGTAAAAATTTCAGTTATTATATAAAATATAACTAGTTATAACTCAAATGAAAACTATTAAAATATTTTTCTAATGAAAATTAAGTCGAATAACTAAAACGACTAAACCTGAAGTAAAAAAAAATTAAAGCAAAACAATTATTTAAAAGCATGGACTAAAATTCCAATTAATATTGAAATATTGAAATGAAATATTAATAAATACTATAATAGTATATCAATATTAATAAAATCTTCATATGTTACAGTTTGAACTCTAAAAAGATAGATATATACGAGAAAAGTGTATGGGTTTACAGATAAAGTTAGACAAAAAAACACAGTGAAAAGGGTGCAAAATCATATATATTTAAAGACTTTACATTTTAAATTATTTTAATAAAAGTGAAAAGCCTTGGACAGATATATTTTGGCAACAAAACGGCTTAAATTAATACTTTTTTGGTAGCTGTAATATCGGTCTTACAAAGCAGACTGTTCACTTCCAGATGCTAGTGATGGATGATTGTGTCTAAAATTAGAAACATAACAATAAATAAAGACATTAAAACAACAATATCAGTCGATCTCTGATGTGGTTTCAATGATCTGACCCCAATATCTTGACACCACAATAAATGCCAGATTTCAATGCAATCCAGATGTCATCTGATCACAGAAAACGCGTTACTGTCGATGTCAAAATGTCTGATTCCACCCTTCAGTTGTTTTCTTTCCGCTCTCTAACTTCTCAGATTTAGCTTCCTCCCCTTCCCTCCTTCTCATTTCACCTCAGCTGGGGCGTACCCAGCTGAAGGCGTGCAGCGGGCTGCTTCATCATCCAATCCTCTCATCTCATCTGATCTCCAGGCTGTGGAGGCATTGGCACATGGCTCGGGTCCCTCTCCCTGACATCTTCATCAGGGGGGCCGAGCTGAAACGGGAACTCCGAGCCTCCTCTCGTTTCAGCACGGGGCATCACCGCAAGTACACCGCTTGCCCTTTTGGGAAGGTTACCATGCCCCGGTAAGCTCCGCCACTGAGGGAGGCAGTGGTAGCCAGCCAGAGGAGCTCAGCTGCGGCAGAGCATTGGCACCAACCACTCGCCGTATACCTGCACCATCCTGTGAATCTAATTGGCATTCAGTGGGTTGATAAATGAATTGGTATAATGGGACAATATACTTGACATATGTGGGGCTCTCTTGAGAAATAGGATTCATCTTTTGTACTTCACACGTCGACATGCTGCAGATACCGACACAGGCTCTTCCAAAACAGCTGCGGCCCTCACATTGACAGCCCCCTACCCATCACCTCGGCAGCCAATCAGCTCGCAGCCAGGTTCACGGCCCAATGCTTCCCTCCACGGGGGATGAGATTAGAGAAGAGAGGAGCCAAAGCTCTACCTCTCGCTTTCTCTCGCGCGTTCACAGCTGCTTCGAGGCGACCCTTGAAAAATCCACCGGCGTTGCACGGTATTCATTTTCAGCCCTGTTGAAGCATCCAGCAAGCTGTGTCGCGTCGCCCTCGCTCTCTCCTTCCCAAGACTAAAAGCGTACAGCAAATACACAAACAGCATCAACCTCATTTGTCTCAGGGGCAGTGAATAACAATGAGCATTGGATCAACACATTTGCATATCCAATGAATACAAACCGGTCACATCTGTGAGTGGGACGCATCAAGGCTCTCTCGCAGGTCGCCATGGTGATGAATAACAGACGTGATGTAGCAATAAATGAGGCGGTTTGCGAGCTCTGCATTCCCCTTTTGTTTTTATTTATGTTTTTCCAGAAAATCGTACCGATTGCGATTAATTGAAAGCAGGCCTAACAAATTAAATGAAGTGCAAACAGATTCTGGTGCCTTTTAGAGAATGCCGGGCACACTTGAACTCAGAAAGCGACCTCTGCGTATTCCCGGGGTCAAAGATCGCAGCAGGTATTTGGTTTGGATGATCTGTCGCCGTATCATCGGTTTAGTACCAAGGCCACAACGGATGGCAGCCCGAGAACAGGCGCATCACAAGAAGAGCTGACCGGAATAATGACATCATATGTGTCAGTAGATCTTATAAAGGCAACACACATGCGCACACACAAGTGTTTGTTCATGTGCGCGTGTGCGATAGAAAGCATAGAACGGATTGTAATTACTGTGTAAAAACAACATATGGAAACTTCATTGTCCATTTCATCCTTCAATGTGTGCCATCAAGTCGTATTTTTCTTGCTCAATCATCTTCAGTGGTGGGAGGGGCTTTCTTGCGACGGGCTGATGATTTTATTTACTGCGGCTATCATTACACTTCATTAATTCAACTACATCTCTTACAGGTGTATAAAACACATTTAAAGTTGGCCTAACAGTCTTGCAACATTTCCAAATTCCCACTTATCTTCACACACGCACACACATACATATATTGAAATGGTATCAGTTTTGATAAAGTGTCAATAAGCAGAAAGGAAGGAAGTTACAGTATATTGACAGAATATTAATTTAATTTAAAGTCTTATGCTTAGATAGGCTATAACTTTTGCCACAATAAAGCCACAATAACTTTTGGTGAAAACTGTCATTATGCCTAATCCTGAAGAATCTGAGAAATCTTAATCCTTTAAGAATTGATCTAGCTCAAATAGGTGTGGTGTTTAACAGAACAAACACACATTCACACTGGTACTCCTATCATTACGAGTACTTTCCATTAACACACACAGAGAGAGAGAGAGAGAGAGAGAGAGAGAGAGAGAGAGAGAGAGAGAGAGAGAGAGAGAGAGAGAGAGAGAGAGAGAGAGAGAGAGAGAGAGAGAGAGAGAGAGAGAGAGAGAGAGGTTTACCCCACCCCTCTCCAGCACCATTACCTCCTCTCAAATATCTACCGTAAACCCCTCTGGCCACTGCAACTACGTCAGTTAATGAATCAGAAAAGAAGCTGGTTACCAGATGTCCCAGCTTATTAACACACACACTATGTCTCCAGCATAGAATGTAATGGCATTCAGACTTTAGAGAGAGACTGAGAAATCCAAACTGAAAAATACCAAGAGAGAAGGAGAAATGGGCAAAGACATTATCTCTTTACCAAAAACTAGTGAGCTGCCTACCTAGATCTCACATCTATAGCCTGCCTTGGCATCATAAGTATGATACTGACATGAGGGCTTTTCAAAAGATATAAACTCTTTGGGCCAAATTCCTAGACAATGCATGTCACAGAGCTGGTAAAGGCAATCCACCAAAATGGCGAAAGAAGATGGCGAACAAAGCATAATAGCCTAAATGATTATCATAAATGTACTTATATAACTGGTCCTTCCTGACCCACTCCGAGCGGGATTCGAACCAGGGTCTCTGGTATGGGAGGCAGGCAGGCTAACAAGGACGCTTATAGTCTCATCCTCAGACATCATGCCCACGGACCGTCAGCTGAATGTCTGATGCATATGGCACACTTATCTGGAAACACTTCAGGAGTTTTGAAGTTGTCATCTGATTGGTTCAATTACTCAGGATGCCCGCGAGATGCATGTGTTGCTTTCTTTAACGGTTTGCCTGAAAACAAATTATGTGACACCAAACTTCCTTGTGGAAGATTAATGATATTGTGTTTACGACAGTGACAATGAGTGCTAACCAGGATCAACTAAATGCTGGAAAACTTGCACAACGTTCTTGAATACATAATTTATAGATGCACACCGGTCTGTTAATGCGGGGGACAGCCACATTTTCACGCCCCTAAACACAACGAGGAACAAAATGAACCATGATTGGTCATTGTCAGTCAAGCATCCTCTTGGCTGGTCCTTGACCAAAGAAAGCTGCGATAGAGTCCAGACCTTCTGCCATCAGTCTGAAGGTCTGGCTAAGCGAGACTAGGACACTAAAGACCGCAGCTGCTAGCTAGCGCACCTCGAGGCCACGGACATGCATGGCTTTTACAGTCCTACGTCCATTACACTCACCATCCTAAAACTCACTCTCATCTAGGTCACTGCATCAAATGTAACCGGTCCTACTCAACCAGATGATTCGAACCAGGGGCTCCAGCATGGGAAGCAGGCCCACTAACAAGAACGCTAAAGACTGCAGCCGCTAGCATCAGTCACTAGCGTGCCTCGAGGCCAGGGGAGTGAGGTTTACATGCACAGCTCTTACAGGCCTGCATCTTATATTTCAATTCAATCAATATACAAGTTTATTTTAAATTGTTTAGAAATCTGTTTGTTTTAGTCATTAAATCAAGTTTGCATTGCTAGAGGTTCTTATGTTTCAGCCTTAGAAGACAACTGACAGTATCCCTGGTCCTCCTACATCACGCTACACTTCTCATTGTGTTGTAAAACAGTCAAACTAAATCTTCATGAGGTTATTAAGACCTTTTTAGAAAAGTCCCCTTGTGTTTAGTGGATTTTGAATTTGGTCCAGTGGGTCAAAGTCATGGAGAACCAACTGGGGGTTGGTTAAATGAATTAGACTACGAGGCATACAGGACATAATTGTGGTTAGCTGATGACTGTTTTCCCAATACAAGATGAACATTACTCAACTACATTTGCAACACTGTCCATAAAACAACAAAAAGTCAGTTTAACAAGTTCAATGGCATGGAGTTACTCAACATCGACCATTACAACTAGGAATGCACCGTAACCATTGGTCTTTTAAGTATGTTGTTTTAAACCACCCCAAAAGACTTACAGTAGACCATCTTCGATTAACAGTTTACATTAAACTGTGTGTCTAAATAAACAGGATGGGAATCTGACCTTGCTTTGGTTTCATTTGAGTGTGCTCACTCAAGCACACACTGAAACCGCTAAGGATTTTCTAGGTCTGTACACACAAAGTCAAGGATGTGAGGGGAACTCTAATTAGTGATATATCAATGACCTACTTGTGTCTTGTTTAAATAAACTGGCAGTCAGCAGGATCTGAATGCCGTTTAACCCTCCCAAGCCCACAATGCAGCAATATTCCCCAAAGATTAAAGCTTCCTTCCTGACCACCCCAGACCACTGCACTAGATATGATATGAAATCCTTTGCAAAAACTCTAGAAACTTGAGCTATATTAACCGTAGCTTAAGCACTTAAGCACCGTGTTTTAGAGATATGTCTTGTTTTATATGTTTGCATGATTTTGCAGGGTTAGACACGTTCCTGGGTCAACATATTTTGTTGATCCTAGAACAACATTCCAGTCCAAAATGTAATCCTAATGATATCCCTAAACTAACCTTACCCATAAGTTATCTCTAAAATCAGAGGGAAATGATAGCTGATGTAGAAGCATCTAAACCTGGTTGTAGTCCTAAACCTGTCCTACAAATCTGATTGGTTGATTGGAATGTTGTTCCAGGAACAACAAAGATGTTGATCCAGGAACATGTTGCACTTGGTGAAAAAAAAAAAAAAAATCAGGTTCTGCTACATAATGTCATATTTGAATGTGCATAAAGTACTTTGTCTCACAAAGTGTTTCAGAAAAGAACAATATCATTATGGTTCAAGATTTGTAGCAAGGATGTCCAGTATATAAAAAGCCACATAACAACTGTAGTAATGACGGTGAATGTGATTTATGAGCAAATCTGAAGGGAAATAAATTCTAATATAATTCAATGCCACAGGTTAATAAAATTGCAGTGAGTAAATCCCCTGAAAGAAAGTAATATTAATGCTGTGAAAGATTAAAGTCAAGTAAAAGCAAATGTAATCCCAGACTCACTGACAAAAGCGGGGGGATTGTGGGATACTGCAATTTAATTTGAGAAATGATTCTTTAGGTTTTTGTGTCAGTAGGGCAGTGAGCCATAATATTATAATATAGATTTTAAAGTAAAGTTAGTGTGCTGCTGTGTGTATGAGTTAAAGGAATAGTTTGTTTATTTACAATGCTAAAGATTTGGATTCTCATGCTAAACATGACAAAAAAAAAAAAGTGGACGTATGACTGTATTGCTGTGCCAAATACACTCCTTTAGGATTCAAACAAGTTTCAGAAAAAACATTTTCGACTATGGCCCTGTATGACATCATGAAGGGTGGAATTCCTTGTATGGACACTTATCCCAGATGGGCACACACACACACACACACATCAGCGAGAGTGAGAGTACGTCATCAACGTCATTTTGTTTTTAGACCACGAAAACAACAATGTCACTAAAGAAGAGTGTTTTTGGTTGTAAGGGAATGATAACCTTGTTCAGCTTCCCAAATAACCCAGCGTTAAAGGGGTGATAAATTGAGAAATCAACTTAACTTTGAGCCTTTGGTATATAAAAGTTCATTGTGATATAAGAATATCCTGTAAGTTTCAGAGCTGAAAACATCCTTGTTAGTCATAGAAAAGCTTTTATAGACACCAGGCCCAGAAAACGAGAGCTCTCACAATATGTCACCCACTGACGTAGTAGGACGCAGAAGCACCGCCTCAAGCCCGCCCACGACTCGTGGAGCTAAACATGCCGATTCCAGCTCATGTGCGTAAGACATTGCATTTGTTCGAAGAAGGCTTATCCTCATGTCGTTCGACACCCGTAAGACCTCCGTTCATCTTCGGAACACAAATGAAGATATTTTAGTTGAAATCCGATGGCTCAGAAAGGCCTCCATTGGCACAATGCACTTTACACTCTCAAGACCCATAAAAGGTACTAAAGATGTCGTTACAAAGTCCATCTCACTACAGTGGTTCTACAATAACTTTATGAAGTGACGAGAATAGTTTTTGTGCGCAAAAAAAAATAAATAACAAATTATAGTGCTATAAGACCGATTTCAAAACACTGCACCATGAAGCTTCAAAGCGTTATGAATCAGTGAGTCGATTCAGCGGTTTGAATCGCCAAAGTCACATATAGTTAAACAATTAATTAAAATTAACAATTAAAAACTATGTTAAGGCTGAGTACATATGTAAGATTTTAAGGCTGAGTACAAGTTAGAAAGAGCTTTAAAATGTGGACCTTCTTGAATTATTGACAAAACAATCCCCCCATAACCACGCCCCCCCCCCCAACAAAGCCCCGCCCCCTTTGGTGAGTACCGGCACTTTATTTTTTCCACTTCAAGCTACAGCGTATCTGTCTTTTATAAATGTGATAAAACTAAAGACTCTTCAGAGATTTGAAGGATGTAATACTGTAGGTACTCAAGATTAACATGAGATTGGCAGAAACTGTGTGTTATGTACTCTTTAAATGTATGCGTTTCCTTTTCTATGCAACACAAAAGAAGAAATTAACTCTATAAAGATGATAACATGCAAACCTGGAACAACACGAGGTTGAGTCAATAGTAGAATATTCACATTTATGTTACTACTAATTTCCTTCTACACAGGAAGAGAATGGCTTGCTCATTTTTGTGAGGTCATGTCATGGAAATCTGTCTTAATGTAGGACACTGACCTTTTAGAAGTACAAAATGACAGAAAAGAGGAAAATGACTGGTGCTAAATCAGTAGCATCTGATTCTGCAGTTGTGGTTTAAATTTGCATGATCACATGATATCATTAAACATCTAACTGTCAGCCACAACTGCAGTTTCTGAAGGAAATTAATTACTGCCAGTAAATAATTAAGAACATTTAGATTTGAACAATTGAATCACAGAGCAAGAATCATAAAGCACACAGCAAACATCCGCTCAGCAGTTAACCAGAATATAGAAAGAGTATTGCTTTTATACACAAAAACTATTTAAAAAAATGTCTTCCTGTAATTAGTTTTCTCATTTGTCCATATTTACTGCCGTATTATGTAAAGGAGCACATATCGGATATTAAGGAGGCCATATTATGCCCTTTTACAAACTTTTGATTTGGTTTTTGGGGTCTACTAGAACAGGTTTTCATGTATGAATGTTCAAAACACATTATTTTTCAAATATTTTACATTGTTGCAGCAGGACCTCTTTTCAGAGTCTGTCTGCAATGCTCTGTTAAAGGGTTAGTTCACCAAAAAATGAAATTAAATGTCATTAATTACTCACCCTCATGCCGTTCCACACCCGTAAGACCTCCGTTCATCATCGGAACACAAATTAAGATATTTTGTTGAAATCCGAAGGCTCAGTGAGGCTTGCATAGCCAGCAATGCAATTTCCTCTCTCAAGATCCATTAATGTACTAAAAACATATTTAAATCAGTGAGTACAGTGGTTCAATATTAATATTGTGAATCGGCGTATAGAATCAGCGGTTCGTGATTTCAGCAGTTTGGCGGTTTCACACGCGATCCGAATCATGATTCAACACGCTGATTCATAACGCTCCGAAGCTTCATGAAGCAGTGTTTTAAAATCGGCCATCACTATATAAGTCGTTATTTAATTTTTTTGGTGCACCAAAAATATTATCGCTGCTTAATATTGAACCACTGTACTCACATGAACTGATTTAAATATGTTTTGAGTACATTAATGGCTCTTGAGAGAGGAAATGTCATTGCTGGCTATGCAGGCCTCACTGAGCCATCGGATTTCAACAAAAAATATCTTAATTTGCGTTCCAAAGGTTAACGAAGGTCTTACAGGTGTGGAACGGCATGAGGGTGAGTAATAAATTACATTCTTTAAATTTTTGGGTGAACTAACCCTTTAAGTTTCGGTCTCTATGAATCCCCTCTTTCCAAAAAGTGCAATGTGCCCTAAATGGTCAGCTGGATGTGTGTGTTGTGATTGGTCAAATGCTTATAGCATCTGTCCCGCCCTTTACCATAGCTGCGAGTAACAACACACTACTAATGCAACTCAATCAGGCCTTGCTACTTTTTTGCACATCTTTGGCGGGAATTATTTAAATGAGGAATATTGTGACGTGTACGTTCCCAGAAGGAACCTCAAGTTAAGCCGTGATTTGGTCGTCTGAGACTAATTTGAACAGATTTCTTTGATCGTTAATTTGACATGTTTATTAACAGTCTATTAATGAGCATTGCGATCAAAATCGAAATTCTGTCAGTGTCAGAAGATTTGGCGCACATTCCTGCACTGCAATTGTCTTTGTTTTTTCAAGACAAACCATGACCAAAATGAACATTAGAGTTTTCGCCATTTCAGTCCCGCGTGTAATGCAGCTTACTGTCACCGAACGTGAATGGGTTGATGATGTAAAACTCAAGTTTTCATGCGCGTGTCTGTTTTAACACGTCTTGACTGTCAGACAGTCTGACATTAATGATAGTGGAGATCCCACAGTGTGACATGAGAATCATGGTCGCCGGTCATTTTTAAGGACTAATATAAATCGAACAGTGTGTGCACGGCTTTACACGTTATTACGGTACATGTACTTACTAATAAAAGTAAATTATGTATAATTACAAGTAACTAACCCTAACTCTATAGTAAGTACATGTTTATAATTACTCAGTACTTATTTGAGTAATGTAAACTACGTCAATAGTGTAACCCAAGACTACAATCAAGGTCAGAAAGACCTTGAAAAGACCTTTTTCAGCAGACCGTTTTTATGCTCAGACTACAGCATTTCACACCGAAGAACGTTGAGAAAAAAATAGAAAAAAAAAAAACACATAATAGCTCTTTAATGTCTTATATGTGCCTGTTTGGTTCATGCTGTATATACTGTATCTACATTATTGCCACTTTAAATAGCTTGATAGTGCATAGTGTGGTTTAAAATAAAACTTGATTCAAATATGTCTCTCTCCATGTAGTGTTTGTTCAAATCGAACTAGCAAACACGAATATGCAAGAAATATTTTATACTTGAGAGCTACTGAAGGTTTTCAAATTTCAAAATATGTTGCCAGGACCACATGTTCATACAAAATTGCTTAAAATTATCATTGTGCAACCTCTTGAAATGACCCATTATGAATGGGTTTGGTTGCTCGCATTCTTTTTGAATGACTTTACATTTACAATACCCTTTCAAAGTGCTCTTCTAGGCAAGACCAGATGTAATTTGGAATTCACACGGAGACTATCAGTTTGAAAATGGATAAAGGGAGCCTGTTCTTCCAACTAGAGCACACAAATCTTACTAGTGTAATTCTATAACCACACAGCAACGAGGCTACGAAAGCATCTTGACAGACCCTTGGTGTCGTTTTCGTATTATAAATTGCCATCATAACTTTTCCCCATGACAATCAGTCTTTTTTATTACAGAGTCAGATACCCTACAGAGACCATACGGGATATTGCATGCTGTCACTATGACAGGCTAAAATCTAGCTTTAAGTAATGTGTACAAATGACCATACATACATATTTCTCCCATGTTCTGATTTTATTATACATCCCTCACCTGCTTATTATTTCATGCAGTTCAGTGGGATTTTACACAATGGTCTCAGCCTGTCGTTTATAATTTATTTCATGACAGCACAGCACAAATTCGCTAAAGCATTATTCATTTGAGTGTTCATTAATTATGCAAATGAGTTGCAATTAACTAATCTCTTCATAAGACGCCATTTGCATGTTAATGAACTGCATGGTTGTGACATTATTTAATTGGGTAGATAGATACATTAAATGCACAGTGTGAGTCTCCAACTGATATTACAGCTAAAGCATTAAAACAAGTTAAAATTAATAATGTGTGTCACCAAAATTTGATCAGAAAAACAGTTCATCAGCGTCTATTAAAAAAAGGTCTTCTTAACAACAGAACATTCCTTTAAAACTGTATACTGTATAACAAACACATAAATATATGATTTATGCGCTACTGTAGAATTATATAGGGCTGTAAAGTCACACTTGGCTTGGGAGGTTCGGTTACAGGGCAGGGAGATACAGACAGACTAAACACAGAGTCAGGAGTCTACTGTATGTCTCTGAATGAAGCGGGATATCTCTACGTTATCAGAGGTCTTTTGAAGAACATCTGTGTTTGGAGTGTTTGTCAGGATTTCAGCCGGGCTACTATCTCTCTGCCCTGATCTTAAGCAGTGGAGCTGCTCTCTTATTATCTCCAAAGACCCACCCACCCACTAACGGACATTTCCGTTCATCTCCTCAGCAACCTTCTCTCAGAAACCCCCCTCCCTCTGACCTATGCACCCCTCAGCATTGTAGTATTCCTCAGTTGGGAAGTGATTAGTTTCCTCTGCAAAATGAGCAGAAATTGAGGAAATGTCTGAAGAACCAACGAGGTCTACTGACTGGAGAAACTATCCGTTAACATCTCAACGGCAATTACAGTTTCTGACCCAATCTAACTCTTTGCAACTTCTTACAGCAGGCATGGAAAACCACAAATTCATTCACACTTTTAAAAAGGGTCGTTCACCAAAAAACGTACTTTCTGTCAGCATTTACTCATCCTCGTTTCGTTCCAAACCTGTATGCAGTTCACAAAAGAAACACAAAAGAATTTTGAAGATTGCACATTGGACTTTGAAGAACATTGGACTACACTGACATTCATTGCATAGACAAAGATACTGTTCAAAAGTATATTGCTCACCAGACACTGCAGCTATTTTTTTTTTTTTTTTTTTCGAAGTTATTAGCCAACCAGCATTTATACTGGTCAAAGTTTTGACACTGATACCGTGGGGAAAACTGCCATAGATATTTTTAATATAATAATTTTGGCAGCAGGAATATTAGGCTACTGTCACTTTAGGACCAGACCCACGTTTCCTTTATACCATTACACATGCGTTTTCTTTCTCAACTGTTTATGTTCACGTACTGTGTTTACGTGAATACTAGCCAAGACCGGCATTTTGACATTATTTTGTGTGCATATTTGACTGTTTAAGTGCAATAAGCAGCGAAAAAGAACTCAATTTTGTGCTGCTGAGAGGCGGCTTTATGTGCGCGCACATTGGGTGTGAGTGGGAATGAGTAAAATTATGGGCGATATGCACAAGCCCTGTCACACGAACAATATTCATCCGGAGCAAATCAAACGAGTTAGTGACAGGAGGCGGATTTGTGCGTCAACTCTCTGTCGGAGAGATGAGAGAGCGAGAAAGCAAAGCAGGTATCGTATATATATTCTGCGGTAAATGAGCGTTCCAGATATTTCAGTATCGATATGTATTGAAAAATATATATTTTTGACAATGCATTGCACTTAGTTTATTATTTTAGATGTCGTTTTTAAAAGACTACAATTGAAAAAATCTAAATATTACATATAAACTTCAACTTGCCAAAGTGGCTAGCAGGAGTGACTGTATTACACACCACTGCTGAAATCCAACCGCATTGTTAATGTCAAGCCCTGTATATATGTATGTATAAAATTATAAAACTGTCTGAAAACATGATTACTTTTAAATGGCCGAGATATGAGAAATATGTTTTTCGCATACACATAATTATGGCATGTGCCAGCAACCACCTGACCTGAACTATTAGTTAAATGCGATCATCGATCAGCACATTTTGTACTGGCTAATATTAATTTCACTCTTGGTGTGGATAGACCATTTGTCAGTCAACTTTCTCACTATACTCGACCATACTGTTCAACTAAAAATGCAACTTCAAAATCTAGAAAGTAAAAAAGCCCTTTTCACGAGTTTCACATTCAACTGAAGTGTTGGAAATGACTCGACTTGCCAAATGAACCCTGACTTCCTTGGGGTTTGGAAAACCTGGCTGAAATCCCCTCTCTCCAGATATCAACGAGGTCTGCGCTGTGACGTGTGGATGCATAATTAGCAGCAGCATGAGAGCGAAGTGGTATTAATTATTACGATTAAAACATTAGCCATGCAGCTCATGCGTTCATTGTGATGAAATGGGCCCATGTCCCCCTGACCTACAAACTACTGCGCACAGGCACCAGAAGGAAGATGCGTAATTGTGTTTCCAGTTCTCCTTAAGACGCTGGCATAATTAGTGTGCTTCTCGCCCGAAAGAATAGAGGTGATTTGGAAAGTGTCCAAATTGCAAGCCTTAATGAAAACGCACCGTCGGTGAAGGGTAGTCTGTCAAAGGAAGCAAACTTCTCTAGGGCGAATGCGTTCGTGTGACTTGGCCGTGTTTAAATGGGATCTAGCGGTCCCGTGAGACGTGGGAGACAGGATGGTTTTCTGGGGGGAGGGGTGCCGGATTTGGGGCTAAACTAAACAGATTTTGAGCCAGAAGGGCTCTGCAGTTAAAGTTTAATGAAACCGTCCACACAATGAGGCATGAGTGTATGCACATAGTCCATGTAGAGTGCTTCCTCACACCCACTAAACAAAACCAAAATGTTCTGTCAGAACAAATGGCTTTTATCTCCACTGATGTCCCTCTTGATCGAGTTTATTAAGGCAATAATCACTAAAGACCGTGCATTAAAGTGATTTTGCTTACTGCTTTAATGAAAATGCAGCAATGGTAATATAATGAAAGTTACCAATGGTTTGTATAATAGACCCTCATGTTTGAGGTCTCATTGACTTTAGAGACATTGAGACATAATTTAGAGTCTGAACTATATGTTTTTATAAAATAGATATTTTTAATTGTAATGAACAAAAATTTACAACATAAATATATTCTACGGTTAACAAATACATACATATACATTACCCTTTGAAAGTTTGGGGTCTGTAAGATATTTAATATTTTGGTAAAAAAGTATCCTATGTGTTCGCCAAGGCTGCATTTACAGTATGTGATCAAAATATAGAAAAATACAGTATTATTATGAAATGTTATTACAATTTAAAATAACCATTTTTGATTTAAACATATTTTCAGATGCAATTTATTCCATCCCGTGATGGCAAAGCTGAATATTCAGCATCATTACTCAAGTCTTCAGTGTCACATGATCCTTCAGAAATCATTAATATGCTGCTTCAAATTTTGGTGGAAACTGGGATATATTTTTTCAGGTATTTTTGAAGAATAGAAAGTCCAAAAGTTAAGTATTTATTTTAAACATAATTTTTTGTAACATTATAAACAGTGCCAAATCAAAGTATTATTATCTTTTTAAAAAATCCAAAAATGTTTTGATACAATTACAAAATAATTAAAACACAAACAATATAATTTTTTTGTGTTATAATTAAAAATAAACAACAAAAATATGGTGCACCTATTAAGTTATTGATGGTCAATTTCAAAGGACAGCGAGCCCATTAATTCTGGCTGTTTGAATTATCCAGAGACATTGAGCGAGGATAAATCTGTAATGGCTTTAAATGAAATAATCGGCTTTTGAAAATAAAGATGTGAACTGAATTAATCACCACAGAAATCAAGAAAGTCCCTATGAGTGCAGCTGCGCCCAATGAAAGAGAGTTTCAGTTAAATGCTAAAAAATGTACATAATTTATCTACCCTTCTGAAAGGGCCTCAGCTTGGAGACCAGCTTGAAATGGAGCGCCGTGTTTGCAACAGCAGCAAGCGGCATGATAAAAAGCGCATGTTGTATACTTGCACGCGGGCAGTGACGAGTTTCACTTAAGGAGCTAAGCGCTAATGAAGATGCTCTAAACATAACCCGCAACTCTCTAGCTCTGACACCTACCAATTAACACTCCTCAGTATGAAGCCTTCCATTACCAATAAACTGAGCAGGCAAAACACTGCTGTGGCTCCCCTGTAATGGAAAATAATTGAAGAGTTAAGTGGGTCTTATTACTTATCCACCAAGACTCAGCAGGCTAATACTCACAACCTAATATCAGAGTTCATCGCCCAAAATGCCTTTGAAGATCATGTAATTGGCCCCCAACCGATGACGATTCATTAGCTAGTCATTCCGAGGTCGAAATTCAACTTCAGCTTTCTTTACTGAAAAATAACGGAGAACCTACAAAGTAGCCTAACAGTTCGCTGCATGGTAGCTCGCTTTATACAAATCTGCAAAACAGGTCGCTGACATCATGGAACTGACATAGAAGTGACTATGACGACCAATTCTTTTACAAGTAAAGCTTGAAAAATAAAAAATATGACATAACCGTCAAGCAGACACTTATGGTACACTTTTGAGCTTTAAAACGTTCAGAACAACATTTAAAGGATTAGTTCATAAGTTTCAAAATGAAATTTCTGTCATTAATTACTCACCCTCATGTCGTTCCAAACCAGTAAGACCTTCGTTCAACTTCAGAACACAAATGAAGATATTTTTCATGAAATCCGAGAACTCTCTGACCCCTCCATAGACAGCAACTTAATGAACACTTTCCAGGCCCAGAAAAGGTCAATCGTCCATGTGACTCCAGTGGTTCAACCTTTTTATGAAGCGATGAGTATACTTTTTGTGTGCAGAAAACAAACAAAAACAAACTATGTTATTCAACAATTGTTCCGTGTCAGTTTACGTTGTCCAGCTCCTGCATTGGCATCACACGCATGCGCCGTGGTGCTCATGTGAACAGCATCGGCCAATGGTAAACCGGTGTTCTGGCATAGCTCTGAGGTAATTTGGAAGCGCTACACTGTATTTACTACGTCAACAGCGTAGGAGACTGCCACAAATGAGAAGAAATTGTTGAATGAAGTTATTTTTGTTTGTTTTTCGCACACAAAAAGTATTCTCAACGCTTCATACAATTAAGGTTGAACCCCTGGAATCACATGGACTATTTTAATTATGTCTTAGGGTGCTTTCACATCTCTAGTTCGGTTCATTTGGTCCGAACCAAGGGCAAACAATTATACATTGTAGCATTTTTCAGCTTTTTTGGTTCCTTTTCACACCACACTGATTGCTTTGGTCCGAACCAGTTGAAACGAACCAAAATGCAGTCACATGACAACATCCACATCACTCATTGGCCATGGCGTATTTGACCATGGCGTATTAACTGCGAGTGCGCAGGCTGGTTTTGTCCCTGACCATAATCTACTACATTGTTTGTATACACCACAATACGCAAACAATACATTTCTATAATGAAGCGCGGATGCGGCTTGAAAACAACGCTCTAATGCACTGCAAACGGCGAGCGTGCATCGCTCGTCACTTCAAGCAAAGATCGCGCTGTTCTTGTGAGTTTTCGAAAGTTGGGACCTATGGTCAACAGACTCAATTTCTATGAGGCTCCGCACCTCCTCACTACTCCAACTTTTTCCGCGATCTGCCATGCTAAAGTGCAAACTGTCAACAAACACTTCCTCATCACATAATGCACAGCGCAGCTGACTACGGCAGCTGATTTAGTCCAAAAATTATCAGTACTTTTTGCAGTTGGGTCTGTTCAAGGTCGGATCACGTTCTCACCACAAACTAACCTCTCCAGAGTTCGTTTGAAATCATACCAAGACCACCTCTTCAAGGAGGTCTCGGTACGCTTGTTTGGTCCGCTTTTGGTGCGCACCCGAGTGTGATTGCTGCTTTCACACCTGATCAAACGAACCGCACCAAAGGGGAAAACTAACTTTAGTAGGCCTACGATTCAACCGACCTAAATGAGGCAGGTGTGAAAGCTACTGTCGCAAGGGCTGTGCCAAGTGTGCGACCGTACAGGGCCTCGCGCTTCACCAGGGCCTCACGCAAAGTAAAGTGACAGCTGACTTGATGTAAAAGCCCATAGAAAAAGTTCATGTTTTTGCCCTTCGAAAAATACTATAATAGTTATAAGACATATCTAAAAATGTGTATCGTGATGCCGTATTATTCTGCTTGCTAAAAATTTAGCTATTATGCAGTAACTTAAAATTGTTGCACCTCTCTTCATCTCCCTGCACTGGCTACCACTCGCTGCTCGCATCAAGTTTAAGGCGCTGACGCTTGCATACAGAGCCACCACGCGCTCAGCTCCTGCATACTTTGACTCCATTCTACAAATCCACACCCCCACCAGAAGCCTTCGCTCAGCAAAGGAATGACGGCTTGTGGTACCATCACAGAGGGGGAAAAAATCCCTTTCCAGAACATTTTCATTCAACATTCCAAGCTGGTGGAACGATCTTCCCAACGCCATCCGAAACGCAGAATCATTGACATCATTCAAAAGTCAACTTAAAACTCAGCTCTTCCGTGAGCACTTAACCAAAAAAACAACCCCTTTCCTTTCCTCTTTCTCTTCCTTCTTCCCTCTCTACTCTAGCCTGTGCTACACTGAGCAATGTACACGGTCTCAGTATTTCAGGCTCTTATTGCGCTTCTTGACTCTTCATGACCAATCGCTTCATGTACCCCCAAAGTTGTAAGTCGCTTTGGATAAAAGCGTCTGCTAAATGCATAAATGTAAATGTAAAATATTTATCTGTGTGTGAGACTGTGCATATGACAGTGATTCATGCCATAGATGTCAGTCAGCGGGCATCGCACGTCAAGTTCTTCTGGAGAGATCGATTCAGTCCATTCAAATTCTGATTTTGGCCATCTCTGAAATGGGTCAAACCATAGATATTACCTAAGAAGTTCATGTAAATATACGCTAGAAATCCGTGCTCATTCAAGGATGCGCATTTATTACATGGACAGAGAAAGAATGAACGCCTACAAGATTTCATCTGACGATACGCACAAAAGGTTTTTATTTAA
This sequence comes from Romanogobio albipinnatus, assembly GCA_023566225.1. Taxonomy (NCBI): domain Eukaryota; kingdom Metazoa; phylum Chordata; class Actinopteri; order Cypriniformes; family Gobionidae; genus Romanogobio; species Romanogobio albipinnatus. Next base: position 12,009,153 of record CM042243.1, read on the forward strand.
CACTATAAAGTTAAATAAGCATAGCCTAACTAGTAGGCTACGCACCTTTTGGAGTGAGAGCAATGGTGCCTCAGAACGAGTGTAGCCTACTTTATCTCTAGACGTTTTAAACGTTTTTATATCTGAAAACTGCAAAAAGCAAAGAAATTGTCAGACATCCATTTAGCGCATGTTCACAGAGGAAAACTACTGAGAAAACAGCTCCGGTTGTTCTGTCAATACTGTCTGTTTATTTTACTGACTGAGAAATCTCTTCAGATGATTCATGAGAGAGCAGTCCAAAGGAATTCAAGTGGATTCAGGCCGTTTTGCAAACACGTTTGACCCATTCATAATTTAGAACACAATTTAACGTCAAAATGTGCACACTACACAGTTCAGTTACAAAGTTTAACTTCTTGAATCTATTGCTGTTAAACTGAATATACGATTTCTTTTCTTAAATATCCACATAAACAAAAAATGTTTTGTTACTATAGCAACAGTAGACCCCCGCATATCACGTTCGCAGTGCCTCGCACCCCCCTTGCGACGGACCTGCTTAGACCTCTCAGAGAGCTCTCGGATTTCATCAAAAATATCTTCATTTGTGTTCTGAAGATGAGAGCTAACGTCTTACGGGTTTGAACCGACATGAGGGTGAGTAATTAATAACAGAATTTACATTTTTTAATAACAGAACTAACCCTTTAAATGTATTCATTTGGGCAAACACTTCAAAATCAGCTTACAGTGCATTTAAGGGAAAGAAATTGTTTGACAGAAAGCAAATCCATATCCCTTGCATTGTTAGACCGACACACTACCAGCTACAGGGAAATAAAGGAAAGCTATAAGGCATCATTGTAGACAAAACTAGTTTACGATTATCAGATAGTCTTACAACAATCCTAAGCATGAATTTTACCACCAAACACAAAAACATGGCATGAAAGCTGAGGGTGGAGCCCCCAAACTGCAGTAGTCATTGAGAGCTCAATTCATTAGTAGTCATCCAGGGATTTTCATATGGCTACTTGCCAATTCCCAAAACACATGCTTGCCTACATATACTAGCCGTCTGTGGTATCATATGCCCTTTTGCATAAAACATAGGATACACATGAAAGTTCTGACCAATATCTACACAATGCCAACTTTGTTTTCATTACCATTCATTTTACTCACATCAATGTCATTGTTATGACAAATATTTGCTGTATCTATTTGTTTTCATCTCAGTACTCAATAGGAATCACTCTTACTTGAATAACAAAAATCAGAAAGTAAAAATCATAAATACTTATAAAATTAGACTATAACTCGATGTCATGCTCCTGGCAGAGAACAGCGGAGTGAGTCAGGACACTTCCCTTCTCTCTTTGAGACTGCCATGCTTTTTCCACACTAGGGATGTCCATTTTAACCGGGTAATTACAAAAAAATGATTACTGAATTTCAGCGCAGAAAAAATGTGTACCAGAAAACTACCTTCATACAAAGTTTCTCAATTGAAAAAAAAATAAAGCAGTGCACCATAAGTGGTATAAAGCAGAACTGCAGAAATAATAACCACTTTCTTGGGTTTCCAACACTCCCAATGAAACGTACGTTTTTTTTGTAAACCGTCTTTTGACATTGGGACATTAACAAACTAATATCTGCCATTTTATCTAACAGGATGCAATGTTTTAGAATGGCGCAAACTAACTATACCATAAAACAAGACAAAATCCATCAAATACTCACTGACGGTTGTGTTGTTGGTTTCCCTCCAATATGATGTCACTTCTTGGATGATGATGTCATTAAGCAAGTGTCTTGTATTATATTACAAAAGACTAACAGGATGGAATAAGATAAGTGAGGGACACAATATACTGTATACTGTATATAAAATATTATTTATTGATATCATAATGATAAATAAATTATATATTATAATATTACTATAATTAATATATTTTTAAATGACAAAGAAATAACATTATTAATTTGTTATTCCTTACATTTAAATAGATTTTTAATTTAATGAATTAAATGACATTTAGGTAGGCCTGTAACTAAACTGGCATCCCTTTTCCGCAGGCTTCGACCTGATGCAGCTCTAACAGATGCATTTATTTTTTCACAATATTTTCGCTGGAGTTTGACAGTGATTTTCATCTGTGCCCTGGTGCTCCGGCAACAGATGTGTGCTGCTGACTTTCCTGAGTTTCCTCGGCTCTGCGTTTCCCTCTCTCCCCTCCTTCATCAAGCGGTCTGTCACGGCCTCTGTCAGGCTTCTAATGGATAGAGAGGTTTGTGCTGTCAGCGCTCTTGATGGGCCGTCAGATCTATAACACAATACCTCCTACGACACCACACACTGTCAAACACAACAGATATTTCACACTGACTGAGGATAATTCACAGCCATGAAACAGACTTTCTGCTCGGATCAGCGGCGCTGTACAGTCACGGCCACCCTGTCACCCTATCATTTCCCTCTGAAGTGTGTTCAGCGTTCCCGTCACACTTTGAAAGCGCTGCTGTCGTGTTAACACTTCTCTGCTAAATCGAATAAAGCAATAATCAAAGAGAGGGTGGACTAGAGCGATTGTACCACAGGTAAGCCGTGTTCTTATAGACATGGCGTGTTTACATGTTTACAGCCTGGTACAAATTGTGGTTGTAGTTTTGGTCTATACGGCTAATTTTGCCCTTCATGACAACTCTGAGGGGGGGTATTTTTTTTTGTATAACTCATTCGTTTACATTATATAAAGCCATAAAGTTCTACATAATTAAGGGCGTGGCCACTTTGAGTGACAGGTGGATAGCCATTTTTCTGCTGTCTGTCCGTCACCTCTGCTCCACCCACGTCCCGCCTCTTTGCCCATTTTCTGTTATCTGGGAGTGACGTGTGATGACGCACAGCCAGCTCGACACTACTTTATGCTTCAAAACTGCTCTTTAGAATCCTATGATGTCACGGACACTACATCCATATTTTTTTACAGTCTAAGGTTAGTTAATGTAATTCCAATTTTTTATAAACACTTTTTGTTATACTGGTTGAAACTCTTTTCACATCCTGATATCAATCAGAAGTGGCGTAAATATTTTTTAAAAAGTACATATACACTCACCTAAAGGATTATTAGGAACACCTGTTCAATTTCTCATTAATGTAATTATCTAATCAACCAATCAGATGGCAGCTGCTTCAATGCATTTAGGGGTGTGGTCCTGGTCAAGACAATCTCCTGAACTCCAAACTGAATGTCAGAATGGGAAAGAAAGGTGATTTAAGCAATATTGAGCATGGCATGGTTGTTGGTGCCAGACGGGCAGGTCTGAGTATTTCACAATCTGCTCAGTTACTGGGATTTTCACGCACAACCATTTCTAGGGTTTACAAAGAATGGTGTGAAAAGGGAAAAACATCCAGTATGCGGCAGTCCTGTGGGCGAAAATGCCTTGTTGATGCTAGAGGTCAGAGGAGAATGGGCCGACTGATTCAAGCTGATAGAAGAGCAACTTTGACTGAAATAACCACTCGTTACAACCTAGGTATGCAGCAAAGCATTTGTGAAGCCACAACACGCACAACCTTGAGGCGGATGGGCTACAACAGCAGAAGACCCCACCGGGTACCACTCATCTCCATTACAAATAGGAAAAGAGGCAGTTGAAGACTGGAAAAATGTTGCCTGGTCTGATGAGCCTCGATTTCTGTTGAGACATTCAGATGGTAGAGTCAGAATTTGGCGTAAACAGAATGAGAAAATGGATCCATCATGCCTTGTTACCACTGTGCAGGCTGGTGGTGGTGGTGTAATGGTGTGGGGGATGTTTTCTTGGCACACTTTAGGCCCCTCAGTGCCAATTGGGCATCATTTAAATGCCACGGCCTACCTGAGCATTGTTTCTGACCATGTCCATCCCTTTATGACCACCATGTACCCATCCTCTGATGGCTACTTCCAGCAGGATAATGCACCGTCACAAAGCTTGAATCATTTCAAATTGGTTTCTTGAACATGACAATGAGTTCACTGTACTAAAATGGCCCCCACAGTCACCAGATCTCAACCCAATAGAGCATCTTTGGGATGTGGTGGAACGAGAGCTTCGTGCCCTGGATGTGCATCCCACAAATCTCCATCAATTGCAAGATACTATCCTATCAATATGGGCCAACATTTCTAAAGAATGCTTTCAGCACCTTGTTGAATCAATGCCACGTAGAATTCAGGCAGTTCTGAAGGCGAAAGGGGGTCAAACACAGTATTAGTATGGTGTTCCTAATAATCCTTTAGGTGAGTGTATATTCTGAGGAAGTCGTGGTCAAAAAAAGTCTGTTAGTACCTGCCTGTAAACGTATTTCCATACCTGCTCGAACAGACACCATGCGTCCTCAGCGTGTCACCGAGCTGTCTTTTACAGTTCCTCCTGAACCAAAACAACCACACTGGGTTCACACCATGTCATAACCATAATTACGAGATGGCAACCTGTGTTGTTCTACTCGGAGCTGTTCACTTCCTCTTCCTCTTTGCGTTTCTATGTCAACACTATCAACGCCGAAATGAATCTGCAGCAGTCAGGTGGTAGGCCTACAAGAGTTCTGTAAGTTGTTTACGTTCATTATTATTGTTATGTTCTTTGAGACATGAGGTATTTTAACGCTGTCTCATGATGCTTTGCAGACTTTTTTGGAAGAGGCGTGGCTTTGGAGAGCGCTGTGAAGAGAGGGTTGGTTATTATGCTTTCAAAGCTAGATTGCTATTGCTAGCCTCTCCAAAATCGCCTACCCTACCTTTAACCATGTTAAGAAACAAAATCCTTTTCAAATTACAGTGCAGTCATAGCTATAATATCCTGTGAAAATTTGATCAACTTTTTGCATTTTATTTAATTCCTGCATGTTTTATAGTATACTTTAGCGTTAGCTAGTTCATACAATCACTGTTACAGACAAACAGGCAAATATAGACAACAAACAAACCCTCCATTCATTCTTTAAGGTTACAGGAAATTATGCAAGTTGTCATGTGGTATCTACATGACACCTAAATGATTATTAATAATGTGCTTGGCCTACTTGTTTCTTGTATCCTTTGTCAATTATATCCAGACATTTCTTCCTGTGTGAACAACCCTTAATTTCTGTTCATTTCTTCACTGTATATAATTCTATCAACATTTACTGATCTCATTTATGTTTCATTAGGCCCTGCATTCTCTTCATGTCTGCATAGTCCAGTTATGTCCTCACCATTGCTCTGCTAAATAAAGCAGCTAAAGGTTGGTCTTTAGCATAACTAAAGGCGTTGTTGGGCACGCTGGGTGAGACACGCGACACTGTGGGCCTATTGAGCTGAGGGTGAGCGTGAGCTCTGTACATGAATGGAACTGGAGCACGCTTTAGAAAAAGTGAATTTTTTTTCTCTGTCTGAGTCCCGTCTGAAGGGGATTAGGCACAACAATGAGTGCCTTGAGAAGGTTTCCTCTGAGTCCTCTCAGCTGGAACTGGCTGGAGGAAAAGCTGGCCCAAACAAGAAAACATGTTCAAAACTGAGACCTACATTTTGTACAATAATGAATAAAGCTCAATGTTTGTGTAAAACGGTTATTTTCAGAGACTGTGGCTATTGTTTGAGATGCAGTTTTGTCTGTTTCTAGTCTCACTTGTTTTTCCTTTTCATCTTACTCAGAAACAAACAGAATACAGCCCATCCGGAAAGCATTCACAGCGCTTCACTTTTTCCACATTTTGTCATGTTATAGCCTTATTCCAAAATGGATTAAATTCATTATTTTCCTCAAAATTCTACAAACAATACCCCATAATGACAATGTGAAAGAAGTTTTGCAAATGTATAAAAAAAAAAGAAAAAAAAAATGAAAAAAAGAAAAAATAAATAAAATCACATGTACATAAGTATTCACAGCCTTTGCTCAATACTTTTTTGGAGCATCTTTGGCACCAATTACAGTCTTTTTGTAGACTGGGTAAACCCAGCCTGATCTGCCAGCGATTTGATTCCGCCCAACAGCTCAGTCTAGAAACCTGTACGTTAATTTCTACTGCTTCTGTTACATTTTTGCGGGAACCAATCACAGACTGGCTTATCCACCTGGCACGTTATTGGCGGGTTTAACGCGATGACGGATAAAGAAGCGATGGGTCGTTGCCCATTGATCACGCCTCTTGTGGGCTGATTGGTTGAAGGACTATCCAATTGCACACAGAGTCATTTGATGCCTCTTGTGCAGTAGAAAATACATAGCAGACTCCCCAGACCGATGTTCAATCTTAAATTGAGCTTGGTCTGGTGATAGCCAGACAAGTCTTTTTGAGTATGATGCTACAAGCTTGGCACACCTATTTTTGTGTAGTTTCTCCCATTCTTCTTTTCAGGACCTCTCAAGTGCCATCAGGTTGGATGGGAGACGTCGGTGCACAGCCATTTTCAGATCTCTCCAGAGACGTTCAAATCTGGGCTCTGGACGGGCCACTCAAGGACATTCACAGAGTTGTGCTATAGCCACACCTTTGTTATCTTGGCTGTGTGCTTAGGGTCGTTGTCCTGTTGAAAGATGAACCATTGCCCCAGTCTGAGGTCCAGAGCGCTCTGGAGCAGGTTTTCATCAAGGATGTCTCTGTACATTGCTGCATTCATCTTTCCCTCGATCCTGACTAGTCTCCAAGTTCCTGCTGCTGAAAAATATCCCCACAGCATGATGCTGCCACCACCATTCTTCACTTTAGGGATGGTATTGGTCAGGTGATGAGCGGTGCCTGGTTTCCTCCAGACATGACGCTTGCCATTCAGGCCAAAGAGTTCAATCTTTGTTTCATCAGACCAGATCATTTTGTTTCTCATGGTCTGAGAGTTCTTCAGGTGCCTTTTGGCAAACACTGGGCTGGCTGTCATGTGCCTTTTACTGAGGATTGGCTTCCGTCTGGCCCCTCTACCATGCTTGATTGGTGGAGTGCTGCAGAGATGATTGTTCTTCTTGAAGGTTCTCCTCTCAACACAGAGAAACGCTGGAGCTCTGTCAGAGTGACCATTGGGTTCTTGGTCACCTCCCTGACTAAGCCCCTTCTCCCAAAACCACTCAGTTTGGCTGGGCTGCCAGCTCTAGGAAGAGTCCTGGTGGTTCCAAACTTCTTCCATTTACAGATGATGGAGGCCACGATAGATTGATAGAAGATAGAAGATAGATAGGATAGATTAGATGCTGTAAACTGTTTCCTTGTAAACAGGCAAATTCATCCATTATAGATCAATTTACACTTCTTGTGAGTTTTTCGTGCGGATGGCACCACAGTGCTGTTTATTTTCTTCCCCTTTGGAGATGTGTGCATATTGATTGGCTTTCGTTTGCTACATAAATAAATAGCAACATGTAAAACTTGGTCACACCTGGTCTGTAGATTTGTGTCATCATCCAGTAAAACTCTTCTGAACATGTAATGAAAGACTCTGAGCCACTGATATGGGTGGTCCACACGCCTGCTAATGAATCGGGTCATGTGATGGTCGCAGCAAAATCTAACAGAGATAATTATAGGCACACACACCCCATTACAAGACACACATCAAAGGAAGAGGCACTTTGAGAGCTCGTTCCTATAGGCATACCCTACCACCCCCTTTAAACAGAATCTCAAATCTTGAATGCCAACGACTCAGCAATTACCCAAATTATCTGAAAGACTCAAACACATTTGGCACGCCTTGCAAGACCCAGTCATTACTGCAGGGGTTAGCAGAGGTTGGGGCCATGCCAGATATGATTTAGAAAACTTTAAATAAATAAATGAATGAATAAAGTTGATAATTTATCTATTTACTCAGGGTGCTCTCAAGTAGTTAAGTAAAGTATACAGGATAGACATTGAAAAATACATTATCAATGTTTAGACAGCATCAGTTTGGATGAAAGAATATAAATGCCTAGGAGTGTCTATTTTTAACAAGAAATAAACAGTGAAGTCATTAAAAATTCAGTTGCTTTTCTCTAAAGCTCAACTGGATTTGTTCTTGATCATTAGACATGATGTTATGGTACCTTAGTTTCTTTAAAAGGTGCCTTTGTACTAAAACACTGTTAAATCATTGACTGACTGGGTAGTGAGGCAGGAAGGCAGCTGTGTTTGGTTTCAGACACAGCTTCATTTATCAGTAAATGATGGAGAAATTTTGTTAGAAAATCATATTTTAATAGCAAATATAAATGAAATCCAGAGGGGGTTAAAAAAAAGGGAAGTCTTTGTATTTTATATTAATTATCACCGAATCAATGAGTATGAGATGGTGTGCAATGTAATGTAACAGTTTAAAGAAATACTTTATCCAAAAATGAAAATTCTGTCATTATTTGCTCACCCTCATGTGGTTCCAAACCTGCATTGCATTTCTTTATTCTGCAGAAAAAAGATATTTTGAAGAATATTGGGAACCAAATAATATTTGAGCCATTGACTTCATTGTATGGACAAATCATTTGTATGTTCCACAGAAGAAAGAATTCATGACGTATTGGAACAAAATAAGGGTGAGCAAATAATTTCTGGGTGGAGTGTCACTTTAACATTAAAGGGTGTTAATACTGTGTGTGTGCGTGCGTGCGTGCGTGCGTGCGTGCGTGCGTGCGTGCGTGCGTGCGTGCATGCGCTCCTGTTTTTCTATCCCAGTGGGGACTTGAATGCACACTGACTCGTGGGGACTTATGTCACTGTGGGGACCTAAATTGAGGTCCCCATGAGGAAACAAACTTATAAATCATACAGAATTATTATTATTTTATTTATTTTAATGTAAAAATGCAGAGCGTTTTCTGTGATCCGTAGGTTTAGAGGTAGGGTTAGTGTGAGGGGTTAGAATATACAGTTTGCACTGTACAAAAACCATTATGTCTATGCAGAGTCCCCACAAAGATAGTGAACCAGACGTGTGTGTACGTGTGTGTGTGTGTGTGTGTGTACGTGTGTGTGTGTGTGTGTGTGTGTGTGTGTGTGTGTGTGTGTGTGTGTGTGTGTGTGTGTGTGTGTGTGTGTGTGTGTGTGTGTGTGTGTGTGTGTGTGTGTGTGTGTGTGTGTGTATGTCTTTATGTATGCACTGTAAACCCTTATAAGTTGAGACTACTCAAATGATTTGATGAAAGTGATTCCCTCAATTCATTTGATTAATGGGGAAACTGACAACTCAATTGAGGTTGACCTAATGTGGTCTCTTCATTGAATTAACATTTTTACCGATAACTTTAAGTACTGATAACTTAAAAAGGCAAAGAGACTAAACTCAAATTATTTGAGGAAAAGGATTCCCTCAGTTAATTTGAGTAATGCACCGTAAAAACACATTTGTTCAGTTTACTTAATTCAATTGTGCAATCAAATTGTTCTTACTTAAACCGTTTAAGTTGTCAACGTAATTCTATCTGTGATCTGAGAAAGTATACATTGCGGCATGAATAAGTTAATTGCTTTGTTTGACCATTTTTGGCTTTATTTTACCATTTGTCTTTTGTCAGTATAACACAAATAACGACAGCAAATAAAATGGTAAAGCTCTTATTAATAATTAAAAAAAATAAATTAAATTTAAAAAACCTTGTTACCATTGTTGTGTTTTGCATGCTGAATGTTGAAGTCTGTGTGTGACTCAAGCATGGTCAATTGCAAGATATTGTTACAAATATAGAGGAATTATGTCAACCCAATTAAAAGATTATGCCAAGTGTTAGCAAAAAAAAAGTTAAAAGATCATTATTTGACATGAAAAATAGTTATGTTATATATCATTAATTCACAAATCCTTCCCTTCCTTTGAATCAGATAACTATGATTTCTTGTTGCATCGTTGCATCAATAGGAAGATAATTACAATAATATGAATGAAGTTCCAAGTGCCCAACCAAAGGGAACCAAAGAGGAAGTGGAGGAAATGTGTGAAAATTCTATTAAAAATTGCCCCGCCTCAAAAACCTTTTGCCCACCTGTTTTTTTTGTTTGTCTTTTTTTTTTGCTTTTTTGCTTTAGCAAAATGGTACTCAAACCATTCAAGTAATGTTTACTTGGGTTTTCTAAGTAACAAAGGCATAGCATGCAAATAATTCAGATTACTAAATTGTTTAAGTAAATTCAACAAATTAATGGACATTAAAGTTTACTAAAAAGTCTTAGTAAGAACAACTGTTGGATTTTTTACTTAGAGTTGGATCATGGCGGGGATATAAAACCTAAAAACACACTGACTCATGGGGACTTGTGTCACTGTGGGGACCTAAATTGAGGTCCTTGTGACGAGGAAACAAGTTTTCATGCAGAAAGTCCTCATACAGAATGAGCTTTTTTGAAAATGTAAAAATTAATGTTTTCTGTGATGGGATAGGTTTAGGGGTAGGGTTAGTGTAAGGGTATAGAATATACAGTTTGTACAATATAAAAACAATTACATCTATGGAGAGTCCCCACAAAGGCAGCAAACCAGATGTTTGTGTGTGCGCGTGTGCGTGTCGCCACAAGGATCTGACCAGTCTTTAGAAATCTCACAGAATAGAATGAAACCATTATGTGAAGTCGGTAAATGCAATAACTGTAAAATCTTTTTTTTTTTTTTAAGTATTTAATTCATTTCAGAATCCATTTTGAATCTTTATGTAAAATACAATACAGCCAGTCTACGGATATTCTAAGATTCTCAAAGGATTCATAAATATTTGTATGTAAAACCACCTCGAAAAGGACAAAGAGATGAAGGAATTTCTCAACAGCTCTAATAATGGATGTATGTTTACGGATTAGTTCGTGTCAGTGCAAGAATTTGAGTTTCACATTTCTGCTTTTGAACTTTCTGTTTACTTTCGAGTATTACAGAAACTGCATTTTTTACATCTTTTATTTTTAAGTTGGAGCGAGTCAACATATTTTTTTCTATAATAATCAACATTGAGCCACAGACGCTGTCGACACAGCTTGCCTTATATTGAACCCTGGAGCATTCCTTTAACTGTTCTTCCGTCTCTACTCACAGTTTACAGTATCAAAAATCTCTCAAATAAATGTGTCGACTACAGTATCTCAGTAAGCCAGATGCAATGGAAACATTGTTTCATGGGTGTGGTGCATCTGACTCAGCAGTTGAATAAAAAACAGACTCTCTTTCCGTCTCTTTATCCCTGACTGCCACTTTCTTTCGCATCTTTCCTCATCTGATCAGTCACAATTGTAATTAGCGCACGTGTTTTCTTTCCGAAGCATTTCCTTAGAGACAAAGCCAGGACATGAGAACAACCGCAATACAATAATCTACCGTCAGCGAATTTAACAGCCTCTGCATGGGAGGAACTGATGCCTGTGAGGTCATCTCCAATAACTGGGTCTGCTGGATGTTGGCAGTGCTTGTTTTAACCATCAAAGATCAAGACTGGGGGGTTTGAGGGAAAAAGAATGCCAGATGTGGGCCAGAAAGCTGATTATGGATCAGATCACCCAGATCCCTGCAGGCTCAACAAAGAGGAAGGGTCAAGAGAGAGATGGATCCTGCGGAGAGAGACTGCAGTAGGATACTGACAGCTTAGAGGACAGACTCAAAGACAAACAGGAAGTTGGGTAGATGCACAGAGAGTGGCCACCCTTTTCAGCTTGCACAAGTGGGCGCAAAGCCACAAGGTCAAAAGACTTAAATTAAAATCAGAGCACTGGTTTGAAACCCTTTAAGCGCTTGCTTTTCATGACTAGAGGTTGATGGGTGAATCCACAAGGACAATAAGTTGGTAGTCTCCAGGAAACGCGATGCATTAAGAGCCAGGGGGTGAAAACTTTTGAACAGGATGAAGATGTCCAAATGTATCTTTTGTTTAAATATAATATTTTTAATTTAGTACTGCCCTTCAGAAGCAACAGAATATACTTACATGTTTCCCGGAAGACAAATCAAGTACAATTTACCTTGATCTTCAAATTCAATAAGTTTTCACCCCCCGTTCCTTAATGCGTCGCGTTTCCTTCTGGAGCATCAGTGAATGTTTGATAGTTGTGTTTGAGTCCCTCAGTTGTCTTCAGTGTGAAAAGATGGATCTCAAAAATCATACAGTCACTGCTGGAGAAGGTTCAAATATGCAAAAGATGCTGGAAAACCGAAGAATTTGCAGGAGCTGGAGGATTTTTCTGAAGAACATTGGACTGTTTAACTGCTCAGGACAAACAAGGGACTCATGAACAACCATCACAAAACAAAAAAAACCACAGTGGATCATCCAGGGAATGACACATATCAAGAATCAATGGTTCATAAACTTTTGAACAGGGTCATTTTAATAAATTGTCTTGTGGACTAAACTGTATTTGAACATACTACTCTGTTGGCGTACTGTTTTTCGCATACTCTATAGTAGGGAGGTTTGAAATCATTCGAATGAATGAGTCAATAAATCACTCATAAAAGACCGTCATTTATCACAAACTACTGCCACAATTATGTGCACTTGGATAAATAGCAGATGACAAGTCTCCGAAATGCATAAACGTAAGTGTAAAAGTGCTGTTCCCTTGTTTAAAGAACAGCTAAGTGCTGTAATTTGTGGTCATGAGTAATACTGACTAACTGTTGAACTTCAAAGAGGAATTGTACTTGTAGAGGAAAATCTTCTAGAAATCAAAAAAGGCTACTTTGTTTTACTTAATGATTTGCCAAAAAACATGTGTCATGTCCCTAAAATGTACTTTAAAGGAGAACTTTTAAGTTAATCTTGATCGTTATACCTTTGTTCCCACGGGACTTCAGCGCGAGACTACAGCTTGCCGTCTAAAACACTATTTAGGTGAGTTTAAACAATGGCTAAGTTGCTAAACGCATCTCATTGTCATGTAAGGGCCCTGTTCATGTTGGACAGACATTTTAATTGCATTTTGTGTCTGTTAAGAGGCACAAAGACACTCATAGCCTTTATAGCTTTTTTCTATAAATCAAAAAAGGCTACTTTATTTTACTTAATGATCTGATTGATAGAGGTGTGTGTGTGTGTGTGTGTGTGTGTGTGTGTGTGTGTGTGTGTGTGTGTGTGTGTGTGTGTGTGTGTGTGTGTGTGTGTGTGTGTGTGTGTGTGTGTGACAGTACTCACAAAGGTATAACGATCAAGATTAACTTAAAAATTCCCCGTAGTTCTCCTTTAACGTGTGATCATTGTTCCTGCAAATCATAACATAATACTACATTCTTGTGTAAAATGCAGCATATTTCATATAGTCAAGCTCCGGAATGACTCATGTGAGCCCGTTCTTTTAAATGACTCAAAAATATATAGCACGGCCAGTGTTGTCCGATTATGGAACAAATTAATCTTATGAGAAGTTTCTTTTCAATGGTTCAAAAACATACTCAGCAGGTATAGTCATAGTTCACCTCCCGAGTCTCTTCTCAATCCGGTCTGGTTCTCTTTTATTTGTCGTGGGAAGAGAACTAATGATTTCTGCTTCCTGTACAGACTCAAAGCCTAAGCGGCTTCCACATGACAATAGAATGAATTTTGGCTAATGAAAATGTAACCTTTAATTTAATTCTGCTCAAGTGAACAAAATGACTTGAATAAAGATTCACTAATTTTGCCGAACGAAATTCAAAAAGGTCCAAATCAGTAAAATGAGCCGATCTACCCATCACTACAGCAACACATTTATCGATATTCTATATTTGCCATTAAACAACACAAGAATGTAGTACAAAATACTACATTCTTTTGTAAAATAATGCATATTTCATAGTATTATTTATATGTCTCCCATGGAGACATTTTAGCTCAGATGTAAAGAATGCTTCATGTGGTAACCTCCAAAGTAAAAAAAATAAAAATAAAAATAAAGACATGACTGAATGAACCTATTTAGGTTACACTAAGTCATTTTAAGGGTCAGATCATGTAAAAATGGCTCCTATTTATAATGTGGTTGTTTCGATAGCTGTAGTGATATTTTAAAGAATAGGCTACAGATTGTCCCAACCAAACAATCAATCAATCACTCAATAAAATGGTTTTAACAACATGTTTAAACAAATCACTTTTTGGGTGAACTATTCCTTTAATGAGGTCTGGATTCTCACCCCCTTGTATCTTTATGCCAATCAAAGAAGCGTCAAGGTCAAATAAATGTAGTAAAAAAAAGTCAGTGTAAGCTCTCTAAAGCCCATATACAGCACTATTCTGTATGTTAAGAGTTCCTGTGCTAGTGAGACTATTTCCTTTTGCTCTCTCCCAGGGGCCTCTTCCTGACACACGGTCCTGGTCTCTGGTGCTTTTACCCATGCTGTTCTACTACACAATCCTTGGACACAATCCTTGAACCGTCAATACTGTTTGGGAAAAAAAGAAGCTTATTTTTAAGTACCGGAAACGTATGATGTTTGCTTCCGTTAGCGGTTCTCGCGCGTGCAGTAGCCTTTTTATTCAGAGGCTCCACAACATCAGTATACTAAAAAACAAATCTAAAGCATGACCAGTGTTGTCCTATTATAGAACAAAATGTATTTTTTAATATATCACAAACACACAGCACAGCCTTGTAGCCAAGCTTCGGAATGACTCATATGAGCCCGTTCTTTTAAATGACTCAAAAATATATAGCACGACCAGTGTTGTCTGATTATAGAACATATTAATCTTATGAGTAGTTTCTTTTCAATGGTTCAAAAACATACTCAGCTGGTATGGTCAAAGTACACCTCCCAAGTCTCTTCTCAAACCGGTCCGGTTGTCTTTCATTTGTCGTGTGAATGATTTCTTCTTCCTGTACAGACTCAAAGCCTAAGCGGCTGTCACATGACAATAGAATGAATTTTGGATACTGAAAATGTAACCTTTAATTTAATTCTGCTCAAGTGAACAAAATGACTTGAATAAAGATTCACTAATTTTGCCGAACGAAAGTCAAAAAGGTCCAAATCAGTAAAATCATCCGATCTACCCATCACAACAGCAACACATTAATCGATATTCTACATTTGCCATTAAACAACACACAAGAATCAATATTATAGTATTATAGTACTATATTTGAAATAAACACTACTAATAATGCTGGTTAAGCCGGCACTATATTTCTGAAAATAGACATTTTAACAGTGGTAACACATAAAACAGGCAATATTACACCAATTCTGGACTGTTAACCAACAAAGAACAAACTCAAACCCATTTCACAAAACTGCACAGTCTCTGAAAGTAACTGTGGATGCAAAGTTGTTCAGAAATCATCAAGAAGCAAAGCAGGCTGGGTAACTAGCAGCACTATAAGATAACCAATTATTGGGCTGCATTTTTGAAGTCTTTAAAACACAGTGAAAATTAATTTAAAAAAAATAATAAACACGCCTTTTGCAAAAACTTTTTTAAAACATATTTATTGCTGTATATTATCATTTTCCCCCAAATATTTATTCCTTAAAAGTACTAAAGGAACCGTTCATAAAATAGTTAAAGAATTGGAATTGTTAAAGGGATAGTTTACCCAAAAAGGAAAATTCTGTCATCATTAACACATATTTTGAAGAATGTGTGTAACCAAGCAGATAGAGCAACCATTGACTACCATAGTAGTACCATAGGAAAAAAATACTATGGTAGTCAATGGTTGCTCTATCTTCTTGGTTACACACATTCTTCAAAATATCTTCTTTTGTGTTCAGCAGAACAAAGAAACTCATACAGGTTTGGAACAACTTGAGGGCGAGTAAGTGATGATAGAATTTTCATTTTTAGGTGAACTATCCCTTTAAGAGAAGAATCCTTAAATAATTGCATAAACTGTGACATCCTCTGATGTCATGCTGTTATAAGGAAGACCAGAGATTTCCAAAATGTTTGTTTCACCCTGTTCCCAAAGATCTTCACTGAAGCATATCAGAGCCAAAGTTCCATTTCTACTAAAATTCATGGCCATATGTTGGAAATATTTGATATTCGGTTTCTGTCTATCACACTGCTGCTTGACAGATGTGGGCCAAACTGCTGTGCTTCGGAGAAGGAGGTGTTCTTCATGCACCATGGGAATTCTGCGTACATTCAGGTGTCTAATGGGATCTATGAGAATTTCAGTAACTGCATGGGTAACTCTAGACTTAGCTGCGAGCAGAGGAAGACTTGTCTCAAGGTTGTGCAGTGAGGAACAACGATCCAGCAGCAGACAGGGAGGATGTGTTTGTCCTCGGCGTACGAGGCCTTGCTTTGTTTAAATTAAGCTGTCATTTCCTACAGCAGTGAGTGCAAACGGAGTGTAGGAAGTGAGGGAGGTGACCGACTTCCTGTTGTCCGGACACAACAACAGTATGGCCCGAATGTACTGAAGGAAATTGATTCTAATGGCTAAAGCGTACAGCAAAACTTTTAAAATTAGACTATTCAAATGTTCTCATCAAATTTGACAGCAACAAAAATAAATAGATAAATAAATTAGTAACATGGAACAATATGAGGGTTAGTAAATGACAGGTAAGGTAAAGTAAATTGCTTTTACGCAAGCAGTATTAGGGTGGTCTCGTAGCTAAAGTTCAAGGTTGCTAGTAAACAAACTGGATACTTTATCTCAAGGTTATGTCAGGGAACCAGCAGCTGACATGTCTGTGTCCTTGAGCACAGCATCTTACAATAAATTACTCCCTGCAATTTAATCATAAATCATTTCAGATGAAACTCTCTGAATATTACCAGGCCTTAAGATAGGAATAGATATGACTGGAATAGATATGACTTTTATAAAATCTGAATAGATTTTAAAACACTAGGCTTCAATGGCTTTGTAAATGGTTACAGAAAAAAACAAAACAACGATGCATCATGCACTAAATGACTGAGAATCATTACAAACTAAACCGATGTAGAAAAAAAAAAAAACTATGTGCCTCATTGCTAGGATATGAATGACAAATAAAAAACAAATTTTACAATTTGTCACAACTTAATTTAATTGTGTTCAATCCAGCTACTATATTTAAAAGTGAAGTTTACTTAATTATTTGTGTTAAAACTACATTAATGATTGTTTTTGACAACTAACTAGGCAGTGGATCTGTAGTTCCCAGCATGCTTTGCAAGGGACTGCATTAGGAGAGTGTTATTTTAGGTTTTTCAGTAAAGGGAAAGATGTTGGTAGTTTATGTTAATGTTTTAGTACTTATAGTATACACATTGCCAAAAGTTGTGTTACACCTGCCTTTACATACACATGAACTTTAATGACATCCCATTCTTAATCCGTAGGGTTTAATATGGAGTTGGCCCACCCTTTGCAGCTATAACAGCTTCAACTCTTCTGGGAAGGCTTTCCACAAGGTTTAGGAGTGTGTTTATGGGAATTTAACTATTCTTTTAGAAGAGCATTTGTGAGGTCAGGCACTGATGTTGGATGAGAAGGCCTGCCTCGCAGTCTCCGCTCTAATTCATACCAAAGGTGTTCTATCGGGTTGAGGTCAGGATTCTGTGCAGGCCAGTCAAGTTCCTCCATACCAAACTCGCTCCTCCATGTCTTTATGGACCTTGCTTTGTGCACTGGTGCGCAGTCATGTTTGAACAGGAAGGGGCCATCCCCAAACTGTTCCCACAAAGTTGGGAGCATGAAATTGTCCAAAATGTATTGGTATACTGAAGCATCCTTTCACTGGAACTAAGGGGCCAAGCCCAACCCCTAATAAAAACAACACCACCATAATCCCTCCTCCACCAAACTTTACAATTGTCACAATGCAGTCAGGCAAGTACCGTTCTCCTAGCAACTGCCGAACCCACGAATCATATGTGATTCGTCACTCCAGAGAACATCTCCACTGCTCTAGAGTCCAGTGGTGGCGTGCTTTACACCAGTGCATCCGACACTTTGCATTGCACTTGGTGATGTAAGGCTTGAATGCAGCTGCTCAGCCATGGAAACCCATTCCATGAAGCTCTCTGCACACTGTTCTTGAGCTGATCTGAAGGCCACACAACATTTGGAGAGGCGTGTTAGCCATTGATGCTAAAGACTGCGTTCTTGAGCATCCTTGTTAGTGCGCACACCTCCCATGCCAGAAACGCCAGTATAAATCCTGCTGGAAGCGGGGAGAGTAGAACCGGAGGGGTTATAATGGTGCCGTGACCCGGACGGGAGTGAGGTTTTGAGGGGGGGGGCAATTGTAATGGAGGCCAGCTAGTAATAGCTGTGTGAGTAAACCTCACTCCTCAGACCTCAAGAGGCACATTAATGACTGGAGAATGCGATCTTTAGCATCCTTGTTAGTGCACCCGCCTCCCATGCCAGAAAACACCCGTTCGAATCCCACTTGGAGCAGGGCGAGTAGAACTGGAGGGGTTACATTGGTTCCATGACCCAGATGGAGTGAAGTTTGGGGAGGTGAGTGTAATGGAGGACATTAGCGCCTGACGCTAGAGGCTGTGGTCTTATCTTATTAGAGCGCCTGACCTCCATATGTTCGCCAGTTCGAATCCCACTCGGAGTGGGGCGAGTAGAACTGGAGGGGTTACACATTAACCCAAGAAACTTTGCATCCGCTAGCAAAACCTGTGAGGGGAAACTTTTAGTGAGGGGTCGCAAAGGTTTTGCGAGTCAACGCAAAATCTTTCAGGGGAATGTAAAACTTTTGTGAGCGAACACAAAGTTAGTGGAACTTTTGTGAGAGAACGCAGAAAGCATTGAATTACATTCTCTGACTGAAATATATTCTCTTTTCTGTGAAATCTGACAAATCCAACTGCCTAAATTTGCAGATTGGTTTTGACTTTCAACTACTGGAGTGGACTGCAAATCTTACCAAAAGTCGTGCTGTGTGTTCCAGACATTAGTATTTATTTCAAAAAGCATTCAATAGCCAACAGCGTTCTTATAGGCCCAGGTGGATTTTAGGGCGAAAAAATGGTGGCAGTTAAAAGTCATATGCTGAATTTTCTGCAGAGTTCTGCAGGTTCAGAATTTGTGTGGGCCTGGCAAGAGGCTGGAGAAATGATCCTTGTAAAGTAATCAGTGAGCTGACTGACTGTGTCCCATGGGATGTATTTTGGAAACTGTCTTGCGTTCTTTCAATGAGGGAAGAACGCTGACTGATCTGACAAGAAAATCGCATTTTGTACACACTTTTGTGGCGCTTTATTACCAAAGCAACTTACAAGAAGAGATCCTGCGATGAAGTTTTGCTGGAGTTTGTCTTTACTCTGCATGGAGAGTGGCAGCTGTGCTGAGGATGAGCATGACTGGCAGCGGTGCCCCAGTGTTGTGTACCCAGAATCCTCAGCCCCTGCAACAGCTGTTCCAGCCACAGGCAAAGAGACGGAGTCAGGACCGAAGAAACAAGGAGGGGCTGCTGCAACCCCTGGAGAGAGAGAACAAGAGAGACAGATACCTTAATTGTGTTTGTGTGTACAGAGACCCAGCAAGTATTGCAAGCTTAAATGTTTGACATTTTCAAATGCTTGAATTTCATTCAAAATGTTACAAAATGTCAAACTGAGCATCATCTTCACACAAACAATGCTAGACCGTTTGTTTGCAATGACAACCAGCTGATGTTTTGGTGATTTTTTTTTTAGTGGATGTATGAAGTCAGCTGACCTCAGGTTCCTAGAATTCAGAACCGCACACTGTTCCTGCCATAGAAAGATATGATAAAAATAGTGAGAGCAGTGTGCTAGTATGCAGTTCAGAAGTAGCAGAGTTTATCAAATTACCTTTGAGTTAACATGTTCCACTAAAATTTAAGGAAAGTATCCATTTATGCATATTTATTGAAAATATATACTATAAGGTTTCATTAGTTAACATTAACTAATATTGAACTGCACTTCTACAGCATTTATTAATCTTTGGTAATGTTAATTTCACCATTTACTAATACATCATTAAAGTAAAATGTTGTATTTGTTAACATTAGTTAATGCATTGTGAACAAACAACGAACAGCTGTATTTTTTTTATTAACTAACGTTAACAAAGATTCCTAAATACTGTAACAAACATATAGCTCATGGTTAGTTCATGTTAGTTAATACATAAACTAATGTTAACAAATTAAACCTTATTGTAAAATGTTGTTTAATAATTTAAAAACCTAATAGTTTTTATTTACTTGCTGGTCAGACTCGTATACTTAACATTTTAAGTGAATCAGATTATTCACAAAATCAGATTATTTTGGGGACCACTTTATGGATTTCAAAATTTCTGGGAAAACAAGTCAGATCAATAAACTAAACCACTTTTACTCTGACCAAATTCACAAAACAAGCTCATGATTTACATATGCACCCCAAAAGCACTTCTAAAGGTATATATTTCGGCTTTAAACTGAGAACAGAACAGCAGATATACCCATAATGCTTTGCAACATGACCAATCAATTATAACTTTGTCCTGTCACCGTGCCAGTAAGTTTCTAGAATCAGAATCCAAATTCAAATCTGAACCCAAGTACTACTCAATCAGAATCAGAATCCAAATCTAAAATAAAATTAATCTGAATTTTAGCCTAAATCTTTATGCAAATTAAATTCCAAATCCAGTTTTTCATTTTTTTATTCATAATGTTTAGAAGAAATAACGCTAAATAGCATATGGAATACATGCCTATACATATATTTGCAGACGCTAATAAAAAAGCCTTGTTACAACAGAATGTGCTTAACCTCAAACTTCCTCAGACAAGAGAAAAAAAAAAAAAAAAAAAAAAAGATCTCGAGTCTGTGGGAGACAATCATGACATCAATAAAGTCTTGATTCCTCTTTTTACATACAACACATTTTAGCTAGTATATTTTCCTCTTGTTGCTGTGATACATTTTCTCACATCATCAGTGATCCAAAAACACTTCCATTGTTGATTTTGTCCACCCACATTGTGACCATGTTAGACAAAACCCATTTTAAACATGTTATGTTGATACAGCTGGAAGCATTTAAGTGTTTACAAGTGCTTCAAAGAGAGTTCTGTCCTATATATGAGTATATTGAAGAACTACACTAATTACTCTACTAATGAGACACACTATTGCCCTTTAGTAGGCACGTCTGTATATTGTGATGGTTAGGAATGGATTTGAGCTGATTGTTCTGCCAATTTTCAGTCAAGCACTTCATTTTGTATTCTGAGAAGTTGGCTAGTGGGTTGCCATCTTTGCGGTTTCTGTTTTAAATTACATATTCACAGACATACACTCATACTGTGGCTTTATTAATGTGCTAAGGAATGCAAACACAGGGAAGCGTGAACTAGTGGGAGTAAAAAATTGGCACATGGTCCCATTAGTGTGGCCCTTTAGCGTCACACTAATTTAGTGGCCCTCATGGAAAAAAGAGGGATGATTTCTAGTGGAGTCTATCATAGCAGTGATGTCTTTCTTGCATAATGGCAGAGATCAATATTTAGGTTTCAGTGTTTGCCGTCCTTTCACATAGGTACATGCAGAAAAGCAAGTCTTCAAATGGGGTCTATTTCCACATAAAACTACAACTAACACTAGTACAGCAACTTAAAGCTGCTGTCCGTAACTTTGTATTCAAGATTTACAAAAATTGAGAATGTACAACATGAATCCATTTTCCAAACCGTGTTTTTGTCTTACCCTGACTCATAATGGTACACTTATAATAAGTGTTTATAGCAACCTGGTCTCACAGAATTCCGTGAAATGAACACGGCCCCTTAACTCAATCCGTGGCAGTTTCACGGAAGTGATGCCTATGTAAGTCAATGACAGTAAAAAGTAGACATGATTTTATGAATTTATAGGCTACTTATAATTTTGGAGCAACTAACTCCACTCCTACCCTAAACCTACCCACTCTCAACAATATAAAACACATAAATTATTGCAAAAACTGACCAAAAACAGTATAAAATGACTTTATGTAAAGAACAGAGTTGATCTTAATGTTTTAATCGCTAAAATGATCCCGCAGCTCCGTGAACACACTCATTCATATCTCATTCAAATAATACTCACAACTATCTAGCATGACGCAATCTGTCATGAGAGCCAATGGCATTTTACAATCAATGCTAAATGACAATCAAAGCCGAAGTAATGACGCAATTGGTCACAAAACATACGACAGCCAATGCTGTCAAAGTTGACGTAAATTTTACTGGCGGTAAAATTTGAAATGTGTTTATGATCTTTGGCAGATGGACTCAAAGCTACTGATCGCTTTTGGGGATTTTCTTCACACAAATCAACCGTTTGGCTTCGGAACACCTGGAATATTTGTACTTTTTGAATAAATTGTGCCTGCAGTCGTATCTGCCTGTTTTATCCTGTTTTTTATAATACACAAATGGGTAGGTTTAGGGAAGGGATTGGGTTACGTGTTCAAAATGTGTCTGAATACTGTAAATAAAAAAAAAATGAAAATAATTGTAAATAAAATTATGCTGGCTGATTACATCGAGAATCACACTCCATGTCATAATGGCAAAATCATAGTTTCATGACAATAACCATGCCCAACGTGTCTGTATACTGTCATTGACTTACATTGTAATGGTCTTCTCACTGGCCTTCCCAAAAAGACCATTAGACAGCTGCAGCTCATACAGAACGCTGCTGCCAGGATCCTGAGCAGAACCAGAAAATATGACCATATCACACCAGTTCTCAGGTCTTTACACTGGCTTCCAGTTACATTTAGTATCGACTTAAAGTACTATTACTTGTATATAAATCACTCAATAACCTAGGACATAAATACATTGCAGATATGCTGATTAAGTACAAACCCAACAGATCACTCAGATCATCAGGATCAAGTCAATTAGAAATACCAAGGGTTCACTCAAAGCAAGGAGAGTCTGCTTTTAGCTATTATGCCAGCCGCAGCTGGAACCAGCTTCCTGAACAGATCAGATGTGCTCCAACAGTAGCCACTTTCAAATCCAGACTCAAAACACATCTGTTCAGCTGTGCATTTACTGAATGAGCTCTGTGCTACTGTACGTCCGACTGATTGCACCTTATCTTACGCATTTACTGAATGAGCTCTGTGCTCTGTCCGAACTGCTTGCATTTTAATTGTGTTTCAATTTAACCCGGTTATTAATTACACTTTTTTTTATTATTATTTGTTCTTTATTTTTTTATTTCTTTTAATTCCTATTATAACTTATACTATATATATTTTTATTTTATTCACTTACAAATATTTTAACTTCTTTTCTGTCTAAAGCACTTTGAATTGCCACTGTGTATGAAATGTGCTATACAAATAAACTTGCCTTGCCTACATAGGCATCACTTCCGTGGACCCATCACGGAATTTTCGGCAATTCCGTGAAACTGCCTCGGATTTTGAGTTAAGGGGCCCGTGTTCATTTCATGGAATTCTGTGAGATCAGGTTGCAACATAGTGGGATTTTTTTCAGACCGGTCTGGTAGGAACTGCTGCGGAGGAGCACAGTCCCTGCGTGACTTGCCATAGACATAAACAGAGAGAAGTAGCTCCGGCTGCAATGTTCATCCGCAAGACGCATGCAGTTCTGTTTATGAACCGCTAGAGCGCACAAAGTTACAGACTGCAGCTTTAATAAAGCGTCTGGAAACTCACCATTGGCAGAGCTCAATCCGAGGGGCGGAATAAACGGTTGTCTTTCAAATTCCCTCTGCAGGCAATAGGATAGCACTTCAACCAACCAGAGCAATGAAGAAGGTTAAGCGAAGCTAGTTGATAGATTAAACTTTCACCGTATCTGGTCAGCAAAACTCTGAACACATCTTCCTTTCTTAAGAATGACTTCAGTACCGTTCTTCGTTCTTTTCTAAAAAAAAAAAAAGCTTAACTCCAAGTCTTCCAGAGTCACGGCCAAAGCCGATTTGAAAGGCCGCTGTTCCCCAGCTTCTTTGTTTAACAAGTAGCACGCTGAACCGCCGCAACTCTGCCATCATTATGTTAAGCCCGCCCACCGACTCTATACATGATGTGATTGGCCTGACCAGAGTTTGGTTTTTCCAGCTCGCAAGCCAACGGAGAGTTGCTAGACTAACCCTGGCTGCAAATTAGATGTGATGTCGCTAGGGTGCATCTAGATTTCCAGGCTAGCTTTAATATTGAGATAAGCCCAATAAAATGAGGCATCAACGCAACTCAAAAAAACTGAGCAGGAGAATTTGAGAAGATTGAATAGTGAATTCAAAAGGATTACTCAGTCTCTTATCTTTGCAGGATGGTTTGGAGATTGTGATGGACGGTGAATAACTTTGGAGAATCTCAGGAGTAGCAGAGAAGAATAACAAGGAACACTGGGATCAGTGTGCTTAAATGCTGTGATGCTAGTGATTGTGTCAGGTGCGGGTGATGACTGAATGAGTGCAGGTGAGAACCAGGAAGGATGCTGGGAAATGTAGTCTGTTTGTGAGTGAAGCAGTGAAGCAGTAAGAGAGGACCGGTGCAAACGTGACAATTAATATTAGCAAAACATTGAACATATTTTTGTTAGCTGGGAAGCCACTTTTTTCTTACTGTATACAAGGGAATTGAATTTACTTATGACTTTACTTATTTGTTTGTTTTTGTGTCTTTATTTCGATAGTCCCATTTAGCACATTCTGTTGACTATAAGTAATATTGCACATGCCAACTAACTATCATTAGAGTATTAGTTGAGTAGTAGACTGTTAGGGGTAATGTTAGTGTTTGTAAAATAAGGGGATAGAGTTAGTAGAATAAGTTGATATGTACTTGCAAAGTTACATAGTCAGTAGAGTGTATAGCCGCGTTTCCACCGTGGGAACTTTCCCCAGGAACTAGGGACTTTGGAGTGGTACTCGGGGTGCTTCGCAATATCCCTCCTCGTTTCCTCGCTCCTCCATCCTCCATCCTATGACCTGGAAACCGACCGAGCTCAGCCATCTTGTGCCATCATATCTCAATTCTCGAATTGCATCGCGAGGATCGAGGAGTGAGCAGTGAGGAGTCAGGAGGCTTCCTGAGGAGTCATGAGCGAGGATACATGGGTGTATCCTTTGCGGAAGTGTTTTATTGACTAAACGTGACGCACGTATAAATTCTCCTCCCCCTTCACATCTTGCCACAGTTATTATTATTATTTATTATTATGTTTACATGTACAAGACACAAATGTATGTCAAATAACAACAACTGACAGTTTCAGAATTATATAAAAGCACAAGGAAATGAAAGAAACAAACTGTAATACTATAAACAACAAATAAAAAGCAGTTAATAATTGGGAATAATTAGTTGTTATTAATAACTGGTAATATTAAATCAAATATGGACAAATGTTGTCTTTTGTAGGGGTTGAAACTATTACAATACAAATAGTTATTTCTAATGTTCAAGAATCCCGATGTGCAAACTAATTCCAGCGGTGTAGAGTCATCAGTATTTGACGACGCTTTGAAGTGACGCTAAAGGGAGCGAGGTTATATAATTTTCCTTCATTCAATTCCTCCGTCCTCGCGTCTTTTCCTTGCGTCCTTCCCTCGCATCCTGAAGGGGTGGAGAAAAGACGCAAGGAAAGGAAGCTAGGAAAGGAAACGAGGAAGCACAAATAAGAATTGAGAAGCACCCTCGGTGTGTTTCAACCGCAGGAACCCGGGTCTAAATAAAGTTTGGGGTAAAAATGTCCCCCTCAAACCAGCCCTGCTTGCGAAGTAGTACTTTTTCAAAGTTCAGGAACTTTCGGGGGTAGGACTTGGGCACTGAACATGCTGATTGGTTCAAGCAGTATTTTATTTCAACCTAAAAGTTGTATGCTATTCGAATCAACAATGGAGTTAAAAAAACAAAACAACCAAAGACGAAGTTCAGACTTTATGAAGCTTATATTTACATTTACATTTATGCATTTGGCAGACGCTTTTATCCAAAGCGACTTACATTACATTCAAGGTACACATTTTACATTTTGTCAGTTCTTGCTTTCCCTGGGGATCGAACCCATGACCTTGGCGTTGCTAGCGCCATGCTCTACTGTTTGAGCTACAGGAAAGCAATATGTGGAGGACGAAATTCAGTGGGCTCTGGAAAGTCACGCACAGTCCTACGTCACCCGACTAATCTTCACAGTACTTTAGACCGCGATGGAAACACAGACACCAGCAGGTTTGGGGGGAAAAGAGTTCCTGGGAAAAAAGTTCCTGGGACAAATTGTTCCGGGTCATTTCGGTGGAAATGGGGATTATTTTGGAGGAGCATCACAATAAAGTGTTAGCAGATATTAAGCAGACCTTCTACTAATACTCTAATGAGAGTTAGTTGACATGTAGGTACAACGTTACTTATAGTCAACAGAATGTCTAAAGGGCACCATCAAAATAAAGTGTTACCCAAAACCTTACTACATTGAGGAAAGAATTACAAAGCAACCACAAAATGGAAAGAAGAGGAGGATCAGAAAATTATAAATATAACAAATCTGTGGAAGCTCAAGAACATGATCCTCAAGTATTTCTACACCATTAAGGTGAATGGGGCATCTAATAGCTTTCTGCAGTTGTTTAAGACATCCTTTGTCAGGTTGTCATTGTAGTGTGTACATTGCCAAAGTGAAGACAGTATGGGTCACAGGGCTATAGACAACACGCCTCATTTATAATCAACCCTGCTGGCACTGAAGGAAGAGAGAGAGGGTTTGGAAGAGGAAATAAGTGGACGCATAGCTCATCTAACACTCCTTCCTCTCCACCACGCTTTAGTGAAATGGTATATCACAGGAAGGAGCAAGACATGCCCAGTGGTGCTGGGCAGAGCTTGGGTAGGGCTGGGCTCAGGGTGGGCCATCTGCCAGCTAAGAAACATGATTATAAGCCATTTATATTTGGCACGTTGTCATCTCTGCAAACAATCTCACTGCCATTCAAAAGACTTTAGAAGCAAGCTCACATCACACATCATAGATGTCCCTGATAAAAATGGAAACTTTAATTGTATTCCAAATTCTCTCTTCCGGTTGGAGACGGTTCCCATGCCTTTTTATTTCATGCTTGCTTGCTCTGCAGTGTATTTTCCCACCAGTTATTAAAAACTCGTTCTATTCGCAATGTTGTCTTATTTACCCTAAATAATCTCCACTTCCCTGTTGATGAAATTTAAATGATGTTGTATTTGGACTAAATAGAATTACATCTGGATCGTCTCCAATGTGAATCTAATGTGATACTGCATTATGTGACAGTCTAAATCCAGATCAGACTGGCTCAGAGACAGACGTTCAGATTGTAAATTCTCTGCTTCTCTATATCATTGATTGACAGTTTATAGGTTCTCTAAATAGAGCTTTGCATATTGATGCTGACACGCATCTGTATTTAAAGCATTTAATGACATCCCATGTGCCTCATGCTATTGATTCTGTTGAAATGTATGTAAATTAAAATGTAGATAATTCATAATTGAGGTATTCTAAATATAGTCCAATTAAAGCACACCTATTCATAGCATAGCATACCACATGCATTTTATAAAATGGATGCTGATTGGTCATTACAGTGTTTCAGCCATACTAATAGTAACAGATAGTATTTAAAAAATAATGATTATATATGTAATGCTGATCAAAGTTATAAAACATTATAAAACGGCCTGCTCATGGGAACACCTTTTCAAAAAACAAATTAATTTTGATATAACATCCTGTGTTTTAATGCATCGTAAAGATTTAACCGTGGATAGGTGGAATGTATCATAAACATATGGTTGAAAACATGCAACTAATTATAAAGTGGATTATAAAACACTATAAGTACATCCATTATGCATTAGGCAAGTCGAAAGTTGCATGCATGTGAATGTCTGAGCCTAATTGGGTGTTTGGGTGTTTAACAGTGTACATAACGGCGTCTTCTAGCCTTGAGTGTTGAGGCAAACAGTATGCTTATGGGAGGTGCGTGCGAGCATGTGTACATGCACATGTGTTTATGTGTGCATGTGCATTTGTGTGCATTCACGGAGGACGCGGTGCAGCTGTTAGCTCGCTGATGCTGGAGGATCTGGGCTCTGGCCTCTGGAGGAGGGAAGTAGAGCATTAAAGCTGATGTGACGTGTTCGTCTCTCGCAGGCAGAGCGGTTCCAGCGGGGGCTGCCAGGTGGGAGCAGGGCTGCTGACTTCATGAGCTTTGTGCTGAAGAGCCACTGTCTTCTGAACCTATTTCAACCAGCTGCAGCCATGCCGAACACAGTGCCACCACCATATCCTCTTCTGCTGCACAATACACTCACACATCAGCCAAGCGTGAACACTCACACATCAGTAATTGTTTCAACACAATGGAATACGCATATATTTAAGTCAATGTTATTTTAATATCACTGATATACTATTATAGTTATTTATAAATGTTTTATATCAATATTTTATTAATATTAGTTTAGTTAACATTAGATTTTCAATTTCATTTAAGTTACATTTGTATTAATTGTGTTTTATTAACTGTTTTTGTCATTTTTATTAGTTTTTTTCTTCTTGCATGTCTGTATGGTTTTTATTAATTCTTATTTCAGTTTTAGTTATTTTAGTTCAACTTAAACTAAACAAAAATTTGAAATCTTGCCTTGGTTATAAGTTTGAAAGCCAGTGCACACCGGGACGATTATCGCGCGCTTATTGCCAGCATTTTTCGGCTGTGGTAAGTGGCAACCTCCCACAGTTTCTCTGTACGCCAGTACGGAAGTGACATATACTGCAATTCATCGACTGGCCGCTAGAGACAGGCTCCAGAAGGAAGCAGAATCTCATTGAGCCCCATGTTAAATTGCCCAACTTTACAGCAGATTAAAACATGTTTACAGCCTGGTACAAATTGTGGTTTTGGTCTATACTTCATGACAACTGTGAAGGGGGTGAATTTTTTATAACTCATTCCTTTACATTATATAAAGCATTAAAGTTCTGCATAATTAAGGGTGTGGCCACTTCGAGTGACAGGTGGATAGCCATTAATCTGCTGTCTGTTAGTCATCGTGTCACTTCAGCTCCGCCCACGTCCCGCCTTTGTGCCCATTTTCTGTTATCAGGGAGTGACGCCCAATGATGCGCTGCCAAGATGGTAACGGCCATCTTGTCCATTCTTTGTACTTCAAAACTGCTCATCATAATCCAATGGGTGACGTCACGAACACTACGTCCATATTTTTTTACAGTCTATGGTTCACACCCAAGCGATTTTTCACTGGCGATGCGCAGAGTGAACGTGCAAATTCAGTAGATGGCGCTCCCGGTACACAAGGTGGTGCTGCGCCTTCTGACACTTGCTTGTTACACAGAAGAAGAAGAGAGACAGTATTTACGTGCTTGCCAAAACCATTCACACACTTTTTGCTAATTTGCAAGCAGCATTAGCAGTTCATCTTTTTCTTTGTCTACTTACTTCCTCTTCGTCGTATCAACTTCATGTGCACTTTCGGTCTTGTGGACTTACAATGGCCGCTGCGTGCGCGTGTCCGTTAAGTCCACGAGACCGCAGTGTGTCCCATTTGTTGTTTAGGGCTCAGAAGGATGCACACGAGCGCCCCCTTTGAGGTTGATATGAGCCCTCGATGTGCACTTCTGCCAAGCCTGCATTGGTGCGGGTTACGCAGCGGACTTCTTCCCGTTAGGCAAAGCGGCATTACGTTGTGAAAGTGTGGACTCAGAGACCGCAAGGTTTTAGGGTACCATTTGGGACAGGGCCAATGTGTTTTACTGTAATTTTCACAGCTCCAGGCACGTGAACAAAAGCACGGATCTCATTGGTCAGCCAGTTTTTAAGCTGCAGCGTCAAAACAAAAAACTAACCCAAGGCGTTTTTTTTTTTATTATTATGCTTTTACGCTTGCCATTTTGCGCATTGGCGCATTTATATAGCGCTTTTCTGGGTATTCAAAGCACTCAAAGGGGGGAATCTCCTCAACCACCACCAATGTGCAGCATCCACCTGGATGATGCGACGACAGCCATATTGCGCCAGAACGGCCACCACACACCAGCTGATTGGTGGAGAGGAGACAGAGTGATGAAGCCAATAAGTATATGGGGATTATTATGAGGCCATGATGGACAGAGGCCAATGGGCAAATTTGGCCAGGATGCCGGGGTTACACCCCTACTCTTTTTCCAAAGGACATCATGGGATATTTTTTTATGACCACAGAGAGTCAGGACCTCAGTTTAACATCTCATCTGAAGGACGCTCGTAACACTTTGTTTTTAAGGTGACCTAGTTACAAACTACTACATGTGCTTACTATAGTAATAACAGTAAATTATGCACAAGTAACTAACCATAAAGGTGCACTGTGTACATTTTAGCGGCATCTCACCCCTCCCTTTCGAAGCACATAGAGAAGCTACGGTGGCGTACACAGGACAAAGATGTCGTCGTCTGAGACAGCAGGGAGTAGCTAGCGCTCTGTAGAGAAGTTTGTCCGTTAAGGGCTACTGTAGAAACATGGCAGCGCAAAATGGTGACTTCACTGTAAGGGGACCTGCGGTGTATGTGGATAGAAATGACTCATTCTAAGGTAATAAAAACATAACAGTACATTATGTAAGGTATTTATACTCCACTGAAAACATAGTTATGTATATTATATTGCTCTATAACTCTATAGTAAGCACATGTAGTTAAATAATATTACTCAGTACTTATCTAAGTAAGTGCAATGTAAAATAAAGTGTAACCTTTTCTATTAATCTAAAATGTGAAAAAAACTGTAAAACTGTAGAAATAAAGAATGAGTAGAGTAGATGTTTAAAGTTTTGGCTGGTTCATGAATAACTTTTCTAATACAATGCATGTGAAATGAACCAGTTCAAGATTTCCATCTACATCTCTTGTTCTTCTTAATATGTGTCAGATGACTTCCCAACACTGATCATAGTTTCAGATCGGCTTCCAACTCAACAGTTTGCAATGCACAAAGAGATGATGTGCGTACAGGGCGTGTTCATTACAGATACGTTTTTTATGGATGCCTTCATGCAGCTTCTTTCTCTTCCGCTTTTCTGACTTCCCTTTCCTTGTAAGGGTGTGCTGGACCTCCTAATAAGGCGCGTTTGTGAGAGGACAAGGGTCAGAGTCTTTTCCCACGTTTGCCCTACAGTGAAATAGGCCCAATTGAGGAAACCAGACAACCAACATTATACTGTAACACCTCATTGCCAACATCAACATGATTAGTTAAAGCTTTCATGATCAGTGCACTACAATTCAAAAGTTTGGGGTGGGTACGATTTTTGTTATGTTTTTGAAAGAAGTCTCTTGTGTTCACCAAGGCTGCATTTATTTAAGCAAAAATCAGAAATATTGAGAAATATTATTACAATCTAAAATGACTGTTCTGTTATAATATATTTGAAAATCGAATGTATTCTGATATATCAAAGCTGAATTTTCAGCATCACTACACCAGGCTTCAGTGATCATTTCCAAATCATTTTAATATGATTCGGTGTTCCAGAAACATTTCTGATTATTATCAATGTTAATGCATCCTTGCAATAAAAGTAGGCCTATTCATTTCTAAAATCTTACTGATGCCAAACCTTTGAATGGTAGTGTGTATATGAAATCCATATTTATTCAAGAAATATCGAGGCCTATTTGTTTTTATGGACATTTTTTGTTTAATTTAACCAAAAAAAGGGTACATAAACTGTTTTGTGTTGATTGATGTCCAACGTAAAATCTGGTCATAAAGCTAAATCAATTCAGAACCACTGGAATAAAGTATCTTAAACTCCTTAATTGTGGTAAAATCACTATTCAATAAATGGCATTTCTGCTTAATAATATAGTTCATTATATCTGTAGGCTGTTGACAGTTGCAAAACAATATAGGAACAGGTTTATATGGGCATTATAATGTTTTTCGAATGTGGCTCATCTAATCAGAATTTAGAGTCAGAATGATAGTTTTTATAACCAGTTACAACTGGATGGCCCTGTGCAGTAAATAATAGTACTTGCTTTACATTTGTGGAATGGAACATTTGTGGAATGGAAAATGTTTGAAACCGGCATGTGATATACATTACTCTGGTATTGTGTGCAGCACCGCACATTGGACAGTAACCAGGTCAAGTTTTTTTTTCTTAAGAAATCTGCACTTGATCAGTTTTATGCCTCTGATGACACTGTCGGGGGCCAGTTTTGTGTCAAAACCTGGGAGAAACGAGCCTTAGGACAATACAGAGTGCATACATGTAGTATTTAGGATAAACATACCCATCACACAAAACTTTCTGCATTTTTACATTTTCAAAAAAAGCTTGTTTCCTCACGGGGACCTCAATTTAGGTCCCCACAGTGACACAAGTCCTTATGAGTCTGTGTGCATTCAGGTTGAAGTCCCCACCAGGACAGAAAAACATGAACACACACACACACAAACACTGGCCCTTCCTGCGTGATTCCACATTCTGCCAAGCTGTGAAACTTACTCATATCATACTTTTGTCTTTATTCTAGCACATTTTAATTGTATGCTTTGTGAGCTGTGCAAAATTAAAATGAACAGTTCAACCATTTTTTTTTTTTTTTTTTATCAACCATTTTCGGTTATCATGTGGTTCAAAGTCTATTGTTTTCTTTTGTCTTGGGAGGTGCCGGAGGAGGAGAAAACAGTGGGACTTGATATCCTTCATAAATTGTTATAAAAATTTTAACTTTCAAATGGTAACTTTCCTACTTTTCCTCACTTCATGAATACACTATAAAATTATAGATTTAATGTTTGAACTGCTATTTTGTCGTTTCTTTTTTTAAGCAAAATACAGTAAATGGTATTGGGGGGTTAACAACTTGTGCACTATATTTCATGTCTTCTGAAGTCATACAATAACTTTGTGTAAGGAACATGCATTTGCAAATGAGATTTGAGAAATACAATAGAGGAAAAAATGACCAATGAGCACCTTTCATTTTGGTCTGTTAAGTCTCACATAGCCTTGAAATATATAGTGCACAAGTCCTACGCATTACATGTATGGTTCGTTTTGGATTTTGGCCATATAAATCATTCATTTTCCTTGTATGGAAAGGAGCAGATTCAACATTTGACCTAAGACTCTGCAGAACTCTATAGATTTATGTGACGTACAGACTGAAATTAAGGTCATTTTTTTTACTTGATCTAAGTTTCCTATTGAGAGCTGCAGTAGAAAGATAGATGTGCTCTCTTCTGGTTTAATCAATATTAACATCCATGTGTCCATTTGTACAATATAAAGTAGGGTTCCTCAAATCAAGACTTTGAGGGCCACTGTCCTGCAGAGTTTAACTCAAACCAATACTAACTAGCCTTTCAGGACTGGATTTGAGGAAACCCTGATATAAAGATCTACTGGGTGCATTTTAGCTCTAGTTAGGTCAAATACTTTTTTCTGCAGAAGATGAATATAATACAACATGAGGATAACTAAACCAGGTTATTATTACTTGAAATAAAATTAACATAACTGAAATCAAATAATATGTATATTTAAAAAAGCTTATTTTATTCCAGCTAGTTTCCAAAGCAACATTTCTTATTTTCATTTAGTTTAAGTTGAAGTACTAACTTAATATATATATTACAAAAACACAACATAATTACTAAAACCTTAACTAAAATTTAAATTAAAACAGAAAATATGAAAATAAAATCGAATTCAAAATATTAACAAAAACTAAAAACTAAATAGTAGTATATCAATGATGCTAAAATAGCACTGGACTGAAAGCTGACATGTTTTTTCCTTTTTGGGTGAAATTCACAACATTCCAATGGAAGACACTGACCATCGCAGTGAGTGAGTGATACGTCTGTACGTATCGCTTTGTTTATTTGGAAACTGAGGAGTAATTCATTTCCTACTTCGATTTGTCAGGGGGGTTATAAATGAGCTTCTTGTGAAATGACAGCAATAACATAAACAAATGAGGGGTCCTGAGGCAAGGCACTGAGACATGGCAGTACAGCGCACACCCAGGTCGGCCCCAGCTGTTCTCGGGAGGAGCCGGAGGAGGAGAAAAGAGTGGGAGACAAGAAGGACGGGGAAACGACGGAGGAACATATGGAATGTGCTGCCGACCGCTGTGTCCCTCAGAAAAGCCGCGAGCCATCACTGTTCCGACAGCTGGAGGTCATTAGCCGGAGGGACCAGTGCTACACACCACTACACTCACATAAAGCACACTGCATCTGAAGTATGCATGGACAGAGGAATGCTGAAGTGTGTGAGGGTGAAAGACAGAGAAAGAGACTCGTCTACTTGGCCGACTACACTTACTGTTCCCTACTGTTTTAGTGGGAGACTGTAAATATCTGGAATAGTTTTAGAAGTTGTGGCGAATTGGGGCGAAGGAACTAGCTTGGCTCATGAATATTAATTAGATGTTATTTAACTAATAGGGCTGATTGATACGCTAAAAGGCAGGCAAGTATACGCCAGTACAAGGCAGGTAAATGTACACATCTCCTGAGGATTTTTTTTTAGCTTAACTGCTTAAAAATGTCACTTCTAGGCAGAACTTTAAAATCAACACAAAATCGAAATTTACGTTTTTTGGCTTTTAGTATGAATATGTTAGCCTTACTGTTATCTATAAGATAGTGTGCTCCAAAACAGTGACAAAATTCACATTTAGAAGCGTTCAAAACTTACAGGCACTCACTTCCGCCAATATGGATCAATGATTCTGATGGCATCGCTTTGCACTTCTAGCCTAGAAATCTAGACGCACCCTAGCGGCAGTAAATTTAATTTGCATCGTCTAGCAACTCTCCGTTGGCTTGCGAGCTGGAAAAAACAAACTCTAGTCAGGCCAATCACATCGTGCATAGAGTCGGTGGGCGGGCTTAACATAATGACGGCAGAGTTGTGGCGGTTCCGAGTGCTACTTGTGAACAAAGAAGCTGGCGAACAGCGGTCTTTTGAATCGGCTTTGGCGGCGACTCTGGAAGACTTGGAGTTAAGCTTTTCTTTGAGAAAAGAACAAAGAACAGCACTGAAGTCATTTTTAAGAAAGGAAGATGTGTTCAGAGTTTTGCTGACCGGATACGGCGAAAGTTAAATCTATCAACTAGCTCTGCGTCACCTTCTTCGTTGCTCTGGTTGGTTGTAGCGCTATCCTATTGCGTGCGGAGGGAATTTGAAAGACAACCCTTTATCCCGCCCCTCGGATTGAGCCCTGCCAATGGTGAGTTCCCAGACCCAACGTCTTGATGTGGGTCTGGCTTGTCAGGCTACTGCACTTCAGCTTCTCATCAGATTTTCTGTCCAATCAAAGGCTCTCTAGAATCTGAAGCGTCCTGACCCCTATAAATAGATGCTCAAGCTGAGGCTGACATCGGTCACTTGTTCACACATTTACTTTTTTCTATACGGTGAATGGCACATAGTGCAGTATATAGGGATAGGGAACGACTCATAAAGTGTAAATATGCTTTCCAGTGTGACGTGAACCGCTGCAGCGTGCACAGTCCTCTCAGGGCCAGAGACACGATAGCACAGAGCGGATCATATGCACAGTTGGCGCAGACCAACGTATTGGAACCATTTGAATTCTGCACAGAATGCTATATTTTAAAGCAATATGGAGGAGATTAAGAGGAAAAACGGTAACACTTTACAATAAGGTTGTATTAGTTAACATTAGTTAATGCATTAGTTAACATGAACTTACTATGAACAACACCTCTGTTCAGCATTAGTTAATCTTTGTTAACATTAGTTCATAAACATCCATCTGTTCATGGTTTGTTCATGTTAGTTCACAGTGCATTGACTAATGTTAACTAATGAACCTTATTGTAAAGTGTTACCAGAAAACCGGTTAGACAGCATTGGCATTAGAAACAGCGCTGCACACTTTTCAGAGTACACAACCTCAGCATGATTATGTCCACTGTTTTGCTTTAGTAACAGTTTTATATTAAATCTGAAAGGAGAATCTATTAGACTGAGGCTGTTAAATGCATCTTTGCCAAGCTCAACGGCTCTGGCCGAGCTGTTATAAACGTAATGCTATTGGTTATTTTAGAAAAAGAAAAAGAGCTGCTCGATATGTTGCACCCTGTCTTCTTGTTTCAGTGTCAACACACGGAATAATGCTGCGCGTTTCAAGGCACTTCAGTGGACCTTTAAGGAAAATGACACGTATACAGTAACATAATATAAATATAATTTCACTCATTTAGTCTATCACTTGAAGCAAAAATCCATCCCTCTGCCCTTTTAAATGTCTGAGTTAATAAAGCATGTCTTGGCCGTTTAGTGTAGCTGATTGCTGTAGCCTATGTATATCCAACTTAGGTATGGGGTCTTCCTTCATGTTTAATTTGTAGCTGCTGTTTGAATGGCAGCTTGGTAAATGTATTGGAGATTAAATATTCAATATTAGTACTCTCCATAATTAGGGTAGTTGGTACATTATAGAGATGGGCGTATCGATATGAAGTATCATTATATCGATACTGATGTGAGCATCAAAAATAATCGATACTCAAATAAAAATATTGATATTAAGGTGTTTTTTTTTCTTGGTAATTTTGTTTATTTAAAGAGATTATTTTATGCATACAATACGAATAACCTATGTTACTGAACAGTTGTGTAGTATAGGACTATTTTCCTGCTCATCTGAACGCATGCAAATGCTGCAAGACAGAACCAGTCAATCACAGAGAGAGCGTTCGGTCACTGATGACACTGTATTTAAACAGTCTACCACTGTTATCTATCTTAAGAAACCATTGATGCTTTTAGAAACGCAGCCCAGAACAATGCTCACCAGAAGACAAAAAACATGTTTGAGTTATTTCCCAGTAAACAAATAGAAAATAGAAATTGTAGCATACATAGTGCAATTACACTCTTTAAATTTAATGTTAAAAGTTGATCATGTTCTATTCTGTAACTAATTTTAATAAAAATTATGTTAAATTATAATTTTTTGCTACAATGACCATAGTTCAACTAGTATTTGTAAATGTCCATGGTTACCACTACAAGTAAACATATTTTAACCATGTGTAAACAAAAATATGATCTAATAAGTTGCAATTAAAGCAGATTGAATGTTAAAATACTTTTCAAATATGATGTTAAGTGGGTATCTTTACCCATTTTACTCTTAGTAATGTTAATAATTTAATACATTTAATAAAAAAAAGTTTAGAAGTATCGTATCGGTATCGATATCGTTGATACTGGCCTTGAAAGTATCGGTATTGTATCGAAAACAAAATAAGTGGTATCGCCCATCCCTAGTACATTATCAGCTTTACCAGTTCAAACTATTATCGCATAATTTACGTCTCTGCAATGATTGGTTGATATACCAAAGGAGGTTGTTTTCTCAAATGCTGAAAGTGAAATACTCAATAGTGATTGGCTGATTGTATTTTTTTTTTTCATCAACAAAAACAAATCCGAAATCGCCCCTATACCCCCAAATAGGGTATTATTTGAGGGGACAGCCATTTGTAGTGGTGTCCGAAACCATAGTGGACGTAATTGAGTGCACTCATTCTATCCCTCATTGCACCGCAATAATGTGTGTACAACCGATGTACGCTCAATGGCTGTCTAAATTCACTCACTCGTTTTCATCACTCCTTCAAGTGAACTGCATTAGTGGTCTAACGTAGGGAATAGTGATTGAGGGTTTAGGGGCGATTTCGGATTCAGCCATGGTCTTCTTATTGGGAGCTACGAGGGTCCGTGGATCTACCATTGGAGAAAGCATACCACACTGAATCATACCACACTGATTTCAAGGCAGATTTGATCTTCCTTTCTGTTTATTTTTTTATTTGTGGGCATTTTAAAGTGATTTTAACATACTAAAAGATGAAGTGACTGAGTGTCCAGTAAGCCAATTTAGTCACAATCGGCGAGTGAGGACAATGAGGCTTTAACACATTGCTATTTCAAAGCACGAGCTCCTGTAACTATCATCTGTCGGACTTTGCACAAGCAGGGGATTCATAGAGCTGTAATGCGATATCATGCATGTCCTGACTCAAAGAAGGTCTTTTCACTCCTAATTACTTCTCTTTCACGTGCCATTTGATCAAACAGACACGAGTCTGCTCCCTGTTTAGAGGCTGTGGTCGATAGCCCCCAGCTTAAAAAGAGAGGAAATGCAAACCATGCCCACCTCCTCCTTCAGCGCCCACTGGGGTCACCCAGCAGGGGAACGGTCCGGATGGGGCCCACAGCTTGAATCTCAAACAAAACTGTGAATATACAAACAACATAAACCATTCTGAGATGCAAATGTTCCAACTACATATGCTACAATGCAAACTGCACAGGCCCAACAATATGCACAATTAATAACATGACATACTGTTTATAAATGACTCAAATTTCAATGTTTTCATGCCATCCGTCCTCCATACCGCTTATCCTCTGTAGGGTTGCAGGAGGGCTGGAGCCTATCACAACCTTTTGGGTCGAAGGCAAAGGGAAACACCAATAGGCCAGTCCATCATAATATAATATTTTAGAATAATATTTAATAATATTAAAAACAGCAAAGGTTTCGGTCCTAATAAACTATTTTCAGTGCTTTGGTTTAAGTTGATGTGTCTATTTATTTTTCTGTTCAAACAATGGATGCTTATATGGTTAGTTAGCATTGTTTTTCCCCGTGAACAGAGCAGACCCATGACCCTCCACGGTCATGGACAATCTATTGGTTTGGAGGTCTCAGTTTTAGGCAAAGAACAACTTTGAGCAGCTTAAATGAGGCAGCAAACACTGTAATTTCATGTTGTGTTGACAGCATGGCTTGGAGGCAAGCTTATCTCCATGCAGAAGGAGCCCCATCTGAGCCCATGATGGAGTTCCAGAACCAAAACGGGGCATAATCCGGCTCCACGGGGAGCCACAGTGGGACTGATTCACTTAACATTTACTTCCATTCAAATGAGGTCTACAGCCACTGCTTTAGGAGATGCCGTCATTAAGAGTGACTTTCTTAAATATAGAAACTGTACGACGTGTATTGTTGCAGGTGCAGCGAAACAGGATGAAACCGGACGAAAGGGCGAGAGAGCCATACTGAGTTTGCTCTGACCCTGCCTCAACACAAGGTGTGAAATGAGGTCTTCGGGTCTGACCCCCTCATTCCTCCCTCGGCCTGGAATAATAATCATAAAAAAGGGAAAAATGCAGCCAAAAGCAGCAGCCCTGACAACAATGTTCCATTATCCTGTCTGTTTGTTATACAAATGTACCACAGGGACATAACAAAACAATGCTAACCTGTACCCACAGCGTTTCCCACTGTCAGCGGCCCTAAAGTAAGAGTAATCTAAATGAAATACCCCTGTGTGGTTGAGAACCAACGGCTCATTTATCACGGCGATCAAAAGGCAGGATGGCTGGCGCTGTCAGGGCCGCGCCACTGTACCGCCTGCTCTGTAATGACGGCAATAATGTGTTTATTTTGTGAAGAGAGCACGTGAGGGCACAAGTTTATTAATGTGCACTCAGGTGAGAGATCGATGAGTAAGAGAAATACAAAAGAAGCGCGGTCAGGCTGACGCTAAAATAAAGGACACCGTTTCTAATTCATCAAACGGGAAGATGAGTAGGCGGAAGAACAAGAGGAAGTCGAAGGAGGGGAGCGCCGCTCCGTTTGTGTACTCGCGAGTGTGTGTGCTGCTAATTGGTCCTGTGCAAAAGCACAGCTGGGGGACGTCTTCCGAAAACAATGTGCATGGAAGTCATAGACTGGTACAGCAGGACACACCAGCGGTTCCCAGGGACGGTGCTAAATCTGTCCCCTGCACACATTAGAACAAAGTAGATCTCTTGTTTGGGAACAAATGTTGTCCACCCACACTCTAATTTGAGACTCCTGCTGTATTTAGACTTAATTAAATGACTTTGCCATATTTAAATAGAATTAAAATATCCCCAGAAGCTATGTTTGGATAAAAAGTAACACAGCAAAATAAAACAAGCGTCTTTGTTTTAATATATTATCATCCCCTTGGCTTAAAGTGATAGTTCACCCAAAAACTAAAATGATCCCATAATTTACTCACCCTCAAGCTATCCTAGGTGTAAATTACTTTCTTTCTTTTTAGACAATTTGTATAAAAAATATCCTGCCTCATCCCAGATTTATAATACCATAATAATAGCATACCATAGATTTTGAAGCCAAAAAAAGCACATCCATCCCATTATAAAAGTCTGGAGAGAAGTGATGCGTTTTTGTAAGAAAAATGTCCATATTTATAACTTTATAAACTATAATCACTGGCTTCCGGTCACGATTCCAGCATAAGACTGACCTCTGACCCGACGCAGATCAGAAATTACTATGCGCTCATTTATTTTGTTTGTATATAAATAATTATTGCTGAAACATGACAGAAAACACCAGCTAATATGTAAACCTTTTTATGTCATGCACACATTCATAAACATCAGAAATCAAGGCAGCCATATTAAAATAATGAATACACTCTTAAGCATTAGAGGCACAAATCCCATGTTTTTACAGTGAGAATTATGGTAGATTATTATGCTAGAACTATTATATAACAAAAGATTAAGCATGAAAAGGCAAATTTAAGCAAGGCAAGGCAAGGCAAGTTTATTTGTATAGCACATTTCATACACAGTGGCAATTCAAAGTGCTTTACACAGAAATAAAGTTAAAATATTCATAAGTGAATAAAAAAAAAAATATATATATATATATATATATATATATATATATATATATATATATATATATATATATATATATAGTATAACAGTTATAATAGGAATACAAAAAAAAAAAAATATATATATATATATATATATATATATATATATATATATATATATATATATATATATATATATATATATATATATATATATATATATATATATATATAAAGTATAATTAACACTAAAAATTAAAACCGGGTTAATTTGAAACATAATTAAAGTGCAAGCAGTTCGGACAGAGCACAGAGCTCATTCAGTAAATGCATAAGATAAGGTGCAATCAGTCAGACGTACAGTAGCACAGAGCTCATTCAGTAAATGCACAGCTGAACAGATGTGTTTTGAGTCTGGATTTGAATGTGGCTACTGTTGGAGCACATCTGATCTGTTCAGGAAGCTGGTTCCAGCTGCGGCTGGCATAATAGCTAAAAGCAGACTCTCCTTGCTTTGAGTGAACCCTTGGTATTTCTAATTGACTTGATCCTGATGATCTGAGTGATCTGTTGGGTTTGTACTTAATCAGCATATCTGCAATGTATTGAGGTCCTAGGTCATTAAGTGACTTATATACAAGTAATAGTACTTTAAATCGATACTAAATGTAACTGGAAGCCAGTGTAAAGACCTGAGAACTGGTGAGATATGGTCATTGGTTCTGCTCAGGATCCTGGCAGCAGCGTTCTGTATGAGCTGCAGCTGTCTAATGGTCTTTTTGGGAAGGCAGTGAGAAGACCATTACAATAGTCCACCCTACTGGTTATAAAAGCATGAACGAGTTTTAAGATAAGTCTTGCCTGGAAACAAAGCATCTAATTCTTGCAATATTTTTGAGATGATAGTAAGCTGATTTAGTTATTGCTTCACATGACAACTGAAACTCAGGTCTGACTCCAAAATCACACCAAGATTACTGACTGATTTTTTGATTTTAGACCTTTAGCCTTAAGATATGCGTTCACCTTGAGAATTTCATCTTTGTTTCCAAATGTAGTGATTTCAGTTTTGTCTTTGTTTAACTGAAGAAAGTTTTGGCACATCCAACTGTTAACATCTTCAATGCATTTGCACAGAGAGTCAATCGGGCTGTAGTCATTAGGTGATAGGGCTAAGTAGATCTGGGTGTTGTCAGCATAGCTGTGGTAAGCCATTTTGTTATTTTTCATTATTTGGCTCAGTGGGAGCATATACAGGTTGAATAGGAGTGGTGCAAGAATTGACCCTTGTGGGACTCCGCATGTCATGGATGTCCACTCAGACGTATGGTCACCTATACTCACATAATAACCTCTCCCTTCTAAGTATGACCTGAACCATTTGAGGACCATTCCGGAAAGCCCAACCCAATTTTCTAGCCTGTCAAGAAGTATGTTGTGGTCAACAGTGTTGAATGCAGCACTGAGGTCAAGTAGTACCAGAATTGGTGTTTTGCCTGTATCTGTATTGAGGCGAATATAATTTATTATCTTTATGAGCGCTGTCTCTGTGCTGTGATGCGGTCGGAAACCAGATTGAAAATTGTCAAAGTATCCGTTTGAGTTCAAGAATTTTTTTCAGCTGACTGAAAACAACTTTTTCAATGATCTTGCCTATGAAGGGGAGATTTGAGATTGGTCTGTAGTTGCTCAGTATGGAGTTATCCAAATTTCTCTTTTTCAGGAGAGGCTTAACTACTGCGGTTTTAAGGGAGTTTGGAAAAGTCCCAGAAAGAAGTGAGGCATTTACCACTTCTAGGAGATCTGCTTCTAAACAGTTAAACACACTTTTGAAAAAAGAAGTGGGGAGTGTGTCAAGGGCACAGGTTGATGTTTTTAGGTGCTGTACCGTTTCTTCTAAAATTTTACCATCAATTGCTTCGAAATCAGTCATAGTAACTTTCTGAGGTTGTGGTCTGATCTGACTCACCCCAGAGCAACTCAAGGATGT
This sequence comes from Romanogobio albipinnatus, assembly GCA_023566225.1. NCBI lineage: Eukaryota > Metazoa > Chordata > Actinopteri > Cypriniformes > Gobionidae > Romanogobio > Romanogobio albipinnatus. The sequence goes on from CM042243.1 coordinate 12,051,749, forward strand.
GCTGATCACATTTCTGATATTATTGATTTTCTTGGAGAAGAAGAAAGCAAACTCACTACATTTGCTGTCTGAGAGCATTTCATTGAATGTGACTCAGTGGGTTTGTTAGTCTCTCTACAGTAGCAAAAAGAGTGCGCGTGTTGTTTATGTTTCTGTTTATAATATCTGAAAAGAAGGTCTGTCTAGCTTTGTCTAGTTCCACATTGAAAGCACGAAGACTGTCTTTATAGATGTTGTAATGGACTACAAGTTTTGTCTTTTGCCAAATGCGCTAATCTTTCCTGCATTGTCTTTTCATTAATTGCACTGCTGTTGAGTTTCTCCAAGGTGCTTTTTGTTTGCCACTCTTTTTTCTGACTTTCACAGGAGCAATATCATCAATTACACTCTTAACTTTTGAGTTAAAAGAGTCAAGGAGAAAATCAACAGAGTCCGCAGATATGCTTGGTGTTAGAGATATAGCCCTCCTAAACAGCACACTAGTGTTCTCATTTAAGCATCTCTTTTTGACAGAGACAGATCTAGTTTCAATGGCAGGAGAGATTGATATATCAAAGAAAATACAGAAATGATCAGATAGTTTTCTAAGTGTTTCAAAAAGTTCATTGAAATCCCTCTTAAGGAGTTCTGACTGCTCGCTCTGAATATCGTTCTTCCCCACATGAATGATAAGTCGATTTGCAGTCTTATGTTTCATCAGAATGTTCTTAAGTTCCCTGTTGACATCAGAAACTGTTGCTTGTGGAAGGCAGCATGTAGATGTATCCCTGCTGCTAATGTTTCTGACTGTGGAGTCACCCACTATCAGAGTCCTGGGCTCGGCTGCCCTCTGAGCTGAGGGCCGCTGTTTGCTCGTCCTTGAGCGCCTGTCAGCATCAGTGTTAGCTACGGGCTGATTCAATCTGTGTTCGGTCACATTCATCACGTTTGGGAATTCCTCACCCACATTCATTAACACTTCAAATCTGTTTTCAAGATGTATATTTGGTGGTAGGAAACTAGTGTTTGCAATCCTTGTGTCTGGGGTAGAGCATGCTACTGCGGCAATATGTGATGCTCGTGACAATCTGATGTCTCGAGTGCCTTTGGGTCTCGCTCCCTGTTTGTGCCATCGATTAGTGTGTTGATCAGTTACTTGTTTCCTCTACCTGTTGAGTAGCACTACATTTATGGGACTCACCGGCAGTGTGCAGACGGCGTTCATGATGAACCTCTGCTGTGTGATTCATCTGGTTGGATGGTTCCGCAAATAACTTTGTTTCAAGAACTGCAATCCTTTGTAAAAGTCTGTGGCAGTTTGTGCAGCAAGTAGATTCTAGAAGAGGCATTTTATTATCCTTTTGAATGTAGACAGCTGTGTTTTCCCTTCTCCGGAATGTAAGCTGAAGGCAGTGGGAGGCTGGTCGGTTGAAATATTCCGCTTTTTGTTTAGTAATCCAGTCACCAAAGTTTCTAATTTTATCATTGGAGTCAAGCTTTGTCGTTTGAGCACTGTGCTGATTTGCTGAAGTTGAAATTATGAGATAAAATATAGAAGCGATAGAGCAAAGCGCGGAGCAGTAAGCAAGAGCGTCCGAACAGTAGCGAAGCAGGAAGTAGTATCAAATGTACATTTCCTGTGCTTGATCTTTCAACTGTATCCAACATTTAATATTATCCAAAAATTAAAAATAGTACTGTCAAATATACGTGAATATTATATGTGAATAATATGTGTGTGTGTGTGTGTGTGTGTGTGTGTGTGTGTGTGTGTGTGTGTGTGTGTGTGTGTGTGTGTGTGTGTGTGTGTGTGTGTGTGTGTGTGTGTGTGTGTGTGTGTGTGTGTGTGTGTGTGTGTGTGTGTGTGTGTGTGTGTGTATATATATATTGTGACGAGTCTCTCTGGGCATATCAGCGTCACCCTGGCAACCAACGCACGGCACCTGCACGTCCTCATCACGGGCTGATTGGTCACAGCTGCAGCCTGTCATCGAGCAGCTGTAAAAGCCGCCATTGCTCTCACTTGAGTAGAGACCCGTCTCATGCTGAACGTGCTGGCACTAATCCTTTGTCTCTTACCTCACAGAAGGCAGCGAGTGACCGACAGCCCGACTGAGCACGCCTGGACACCCACCTTCACGAGCACGAGGACTTCACTGGAGCACCAGCCACGAAGACAGCACTCACCTTGTTTCACCGTTTTCACCTATATTGAAGTATTGTCAATAAATCCACCCTCCGGGGCTCACTTTCACCGAGCGACCTTGTTGTGAGATTTCTCACCCGTGACAATATATATACACTCACCTAAAGGATTATTAGGAACATCATACTAATACTGTGTTTGTCCCCCTTTCGCCTTTAGAACTGCCTTAATTCTACGTGGCATTTATTCAACAAGGTGCTGAAAGGATTCTTTAGAAATGTTGGCCCATATTGATAGGATAGCATCTTGCAGTTGATGGAGATTTGTGGGATGCACATCCAGGGCACGAATCTTCCGTTCCACCACATCTCAAAGATGCTCTATTGGGTTGAGATCTGGAGACTGTGGGGGACATTTTAGTACAGTGAACTCATTGTCATGTTCAAGAAACCAATTTGAAATGATTTGAGCTTTGTGACGGTGCATTATCCTGCTGGAAGTAGCCATCAGAGGATGGGTACATGGTGGTCATAAAGGGATGGACATGGTCAGAAACAATGGCCGTGGCATTTAAACGATGCCCAATTGGCACTAAGGGGCCTAAAGTGTGCCAAGAAAACATCCCCCACACCATTACACCACCACCACCAGCCTGCACAGTGGTAACAAGGAATGATGGATCCATGTTCTCATTCTGTTTACATCAAATTCTGACTCTCTCGATTTCTGTTGAGACATTCAGATGGTACTCATCAGACCAGGCAACATTTTTCCAGTCTTCAACTGTCCAATTTTGGTGAGCTCGTGCAAATTGTAGCCTCTTTTTCCTATTTGTAGTGGAGATGAGTGGTACCCGGTGGGGTCTTTCTGCTGTTGTAGCCCATCCGCCTCAAGAGCCCTGTTTCCACCGAAATTACCCGGAACAATTTGTACCAGGATCGTTTTTTACAGGAACTTTTTTCCCCCCAGACCTGCTGCTGTCTGCGTTTCCACTGCGTTCTAAAGTACCGAGACGATTAGGCAAATTAGTCCGGTGATGTAGGACTGCGTGCAGCGCGACTGCTCCTCCCAGTCAGCGACGGACAGTAATAATTTTTGTGCGACACTGTCTGCAACAATAACAAGTGGAGGAGATGCAAGCAGCGCTGCTTTTGCTGGTTATATATTGGTTTACTAAAGAGGTCATTAACAAAACGGCGGAAAAGAGACGAGCACTGATACTAAAGTGTATTCTGAAAGCTCGTAAAGCTAGATTTAAAATATGACAAAGTATGTTATCATCAGCTATTACGGTCATTGACCGTGCAATGGCTGAGACAAATGCGCGCCATTGGACAGAAAGAGCAAGACTGATATATATTTACTGAACTCTGAACGATCCTTGCAAAAGACTTTTAAAAATGCTGGTTGAAATAAAATGCTGCGTGAGCTCAACCAATCAGCATGTTCAGCGCCCAAGTCCCACCCCCGAAAGTTCCCGAACTTTGAAAAAGTACCACCTCGGGAGCAGGGCCGCTCGGAGGGGGAAATATTTACCCGGAACTTCATTTAGACCCTGGTTCCTGCGGTCAAAACACACCGAGTACCACCCAAAGTTCCTAGTTCCTGGGGAAAGTTCCTGCGGTGGAAACGCGGCTAGGGTTGTGCGTGTTGTGGCTTCACAAATGCTTTGCTGCCTACCTCGGTTGTAACAAGTGGTTATTTCAGTCAAAGTTGCTCTTCTATCAGCTTGAATCAGTCGGCCCATTCTCCTCTGACCTCTAGCATCAACAAGGCATTTTCGCCCACAGGACTGCCGCATACTGGATGTTTTTCCCTTTTCACACCATTCTTTGTAAACCCTAGAAATGGTTGTGCGTGAAAATCCCAGTAACTGAGCAGATTGTGAAATACTCAGACCGGCCCGTCTGGCACCAACAACCATGCCACGCTCAAAATTGCTTAAATCACCTTTCTTTCCCATTCTGACATTCAGTTTGGAGTTCAGGAGATTGTCTTGACCTGGACCACACCCCTAAATGCATTGAATCAACTGCCATGTGATTGGTTGATTAGATAATTGCATTAATGAGAAATTGAACAGGTGTTCCTAAAAATCCTTTAGGTGAGTGTATATAAAGCATAAAGTCATGCTGCACGCGTTGCTGTTTCTGTGTCGAGTCAAAAGGGTCTAACTCTGTGCCACCGCATAACTATAGGGCCCGGTTTCACAGACAGGGCTTAGACTAAGCCAGGATTAGGCCTTAGTTCAATTAGGACATATAAGTAACTTTTATAAACGTGCCCAAGAAAAAAACATTACTGGTGTGCATCTTGAGACAAAACAATGCCACTGACATATTTTAAGATTTGTCAGTGCAAGATTCTTTCAGTTAAAACAGCACAAACATGCATTTTAGTCTAGGACTAGCTTAAGCGTTGTCTGTGAAACCGGGGGTAGATGTGTTAAAGGGGTGGTAAACCACGATTTCCCTTTTCTAACTTTAGCTAGAGTGTAATGTTGCTGTTTGAGCATAAACAGCATCTGCAAAGTTACAACGTTCAAAGTTTAAAGCAATGGAAGATATTTGCTTTTAAAGAAATCAATTTCTAAGGACTACAGCAAACGGCCGGTAGGGACTACTACACATTCCTCCAGGGTTGCTGACATCACATTACAGTTTAGGTACATTATTCAGTTGACAATCAATTGTATGGTTCTTTGTATCACATGTTATGTGCAACACTGTTAACATATTTAACTAATACAAAAATGAGAACATTATTTAAAATTGTGACATTCCGAATAACAAAATTAGGAACCCTGTTACTGATTTGGCCATTACCCATAATTTTATTTTGATACATTTTATTCATTATTCTTTTTTATGTTTATTGCTAGAAAATTAAATTTTGGTTAAATAAAAAAATAAGCTAAATAAAAACAAATATTAACTAAACTGATAATCTGGGTTTTAAGCTTTATTTAGTCACAAAAATTGCAACCCTCATATAAAATAGAATAAAAAAAACTCAGAACATTTAGTAGGACCTTATGAAGACGATGATGATTAACATTTCCTAAAGTTTAAACAAATCCTTTCACTGTCCATTTGCTAAAAAAGAAGAAAATATAAATTTGTATGAGATTTATATTTGACTGGTGTTTCCTCTCAGACTGTAAAGTTAAACCTGATAAAATCATAAAAGAATGATAACAGCACCCACACATTTTCTGATAAACAACTTAATTTATGATCTTAAGCAAGCGCTTAACCTTTAATTTGAGCACAAGCATATGGTGGCCTACATGTTTAGCTTGTTTGTATTCAAGGTATGTGTAATCTTAACAGTGATAAAAGCAATCTTATCCACTTCTGATGTCATTTTCCCTTGGGAGATCGAGCTAGATGGTTGATGATTTATAAATGGACCAGAGTGTACATAAGCAAGCTCATATTACTGTGAAAAGCTGCATCAGATGCTAATATAAACATGACTCAGGGCAGGCCTCATCCTGAGAGAGCTGTCCCACAGATGCAAGATGTGCCTTATCCTGCTGCGAGTAGGGATGGGAGTTTGTCTGTATGGAGTAAAGCTAGAAATATGTGTTTTCATGGCTCTGGTCAGCATATGATTACACATTCATAACATACATACATGCTGGGAAAACTCCTTGTACGACTCTAAAAACAACAACAGTAACAATCTCATCATGACTTGAACATTAAGTCATTTTAAGTCTCTGCTTTTTTTAAGTTTATAGAAACTATTTACTCTGAAATATGTTTTCTTTACTGGGAGAATTTGTAGATATTTATGAAATGGTCCCAGAAAGATGGGACACACTTCCTGCCAATTTCCACCCACCTCCAGCTATATTTTCTTACCAAGAATTTGGTATTATTTTTTGGTAATTATTTTCTTGTTTTTTTGCGGATTGGACGTTTATTTAGACGACAACTCCGTTTTACGGTCCTGAAAATGGCAAATTTTGAAAACAGCTTTCAAACTGCGAGTTTAAACTACAAAAAACGTGAATTTGTGAAAACGATTACATCATGCGCATGCATATTACGTATAATTATCTATCTGTCTATCTGTCTGTCTGGGTCCTATTTTAACGATCTGATTGCACTTGGGGTGTGTCCCAATCCACTTTTTCTAGATTAAAAACAGAAAAAATTGTTAAGCGCATGGTCCAAAAGGGCCCTGTTCTCTTAATGAGTCATGGGTGTGTTTTGGGCGTAACATGCAATAAACTAATAAGAGTCTCATATCCCATTCCCTTTAAAGGAACACTCTACTTTATAAAAAAATAAAAAAAAAACAGGCTCATTTTCCAACTCCCCTAGAGTTAAACAGTTGAGTTTTACCGTTTTCGAATCCATTCATCCATTTTCCTATTTAAAACTTGACTCTTCACCCAAAAATAGGCTAACTTCCGTCAACATAACCAACGTGACAACCTGCTTGCACAGGGAGCGTTCTGGGGACTATTTTCAGGCGCTGCGTAATATCATTGCGCCGCTGCACCCATGGTACGGCACAAAGTTCCATGATTATTACGCAGGAATGAGAGTATAGTTCCTAGCCATATCGGCCTAGAAAATCATAACTTTTCATTTTTTGTTGGTCTTACTACACGATATAACTACAAAAGAGTCGGAATGCTAATGGTCTAATCAGATTCAATGATCTATGCTAAGCTATGCTAAAAGTGCTACCACTAGACCCGGAGATCGGCTGAATGGATTCGAAAACGGTAAAACTCAACTGTTTGACTCTAGGGGAGTTGGAAAATGAGCCTATTTTCAAAAAAAGTGGAGTGTTCCTTTAAAAGCCAGTTGCGCTCGCACCATGGCAGATTCTCTATTTAAACGGCAGAATTTGCGAGCAGAAAGACTGAACGCTTCCTCCAGAGAGGAATCATTTTATTTGTAATATTTAACAATGTTTGTGTGCTGCTGTGTGTCCCTGTGTGTGTAATGAGCAGTGTAAGTGCATTGTGGCGCATATTACTAACGTGCCCTTTAAATAACACAAAGACCAGGTTTTTGTTGGTCAATGGCACAGTCATCTATCTATCAATCTGTCTGTCTGTCTGTCAGTTTTTTAGGATTTAGGGAATTTAGGGAATCGGGAATAAGATATAGGGAATGTCTTCACTGTTAGGAATAGAGCAGCTTGTTCATTTGGCCTTGCATCTCCTTTTGTGTCCCACTGCAGTAACATAATCATATGGGTTTGGAGCTTCATGAGGGTGAGTAAATAACCTTCACCTCCCTAGGCGCAGTATTCTCATGTCCCACAGACACATTACTCCATTTGTATTTTTATTTTTATTAAAAGCCTACTGTTTTGTACTCTTCAAAAAAAGCCTCTCTGAGGGGTGTTACCCCAATCCCACTGAGTCTGTTTTCCCTTCTGTTCATGCTATTGTGTGTAAAACGCCCGTGGAAACAGGGCCACCGGAGCATTATTTATGTGGCTGTTGAAATATTCAATACCTCAGAGGCTGCGGTCTGTACAAACATATTGAAATCAAATTGTGTTTTTACATCTGAGGAGCAGAAACATTAAAATTCACCGCATTTGACTGCGGTCATGCAAAGAAATCAATAAGTGCAAAAATTGTGTTTATGAGTTTGGTAATTATACTCGGCAAATGGTTCATCCGACTGAATTTACATACACAGAGCAAAAAGCAACATGGGATGCCGTGCAAAATTCAGCATTAAACATCAAAACAATGATCCATGTTACATTTAATTTGTTCTTCCGCCATGGTCCATAAAATTACAAAATGTCATAATACAAAACTAGTTCATATTTAAAGATCAAGAGACATTATTAATTAAATTCAGTGCAAGTCAAAAATCATAAATTGGTGAAAAATGTAAAATCTGAAACAGGCTGTGAAGTTGGAGTGAAAGGCTCAGGAAGTCCAGTGTTCCCTCACAAATGGACGCACATTAAGCCTTTCTTCAAATGGCAGGCATATGTAAAGAGAGTGACCACATGTTCAAGTTAGAGTGGAAGGATATGGGCCGTGGACGCTCAGGGTCAGCGAGCTTTTGTGAACCTCGTCTCCTTGGCACTTCCTGTTTGATGAAGAATGCAGGGATAAAGGAAAAGCCTGTTAGGATGACTTCAGAAATACCATATAAGAGTTTACAAAAAACAAGTTATGTCAACCAAAGCTATTCTATGTTAAATATGCATGTTTACACATACTCATGCAGCATTAGGGAGGATGAACCCTCGCAAGATAAGGGTGCAGGGATCTGGTGCAGAGGTCTGAAGTCTGATAGCAACACTTGCAACATTTTGCAACATCCTGCACAAATAAGACCCTTTTTTTCAACATAAGGACTACAATTGAACTGGTTTTATTATATATATATATATATATATATATATATATATATACAGATCAGGCATAGCATTATTCCTTATATAATATTGTGTTGGTCCCCCTTTTGCTGCTAAAAGAGCCCTGACCCGTTCAGGCATGGACTCCACTAGACCCCTGAAGGTGTGCTGTGGTATCTGGCACCAAGATGTTAGCAGCAGATCCTCAAACCATTCCTGAACCATTTTTGATTTGTGGCAGGGCGCATTATCCTGCTGGAAGAGGCCACAGCCACCGGGAATACTGTTTGATATCAATGAGCCTTGGCCTCCCATGACCCTGTTGCCGGTTTCCTTGGAGCACTTTTGATAGATACTGACCACTGCAGACCGAGAACACCCAACAAGAGCTGTAGTTTTGGAGATGCTCTGACCCAGTCGTCTAGCCATCACAATTTGGCCCTTGTCAAACTCGCTCAAGTCCTTACGCTTGATCGGAATATATATCCATCCATCCACCCATCCTTCCATCATCTTCCGCTTATCCGGGGCTGGGTCGCGGGGGCAACAGTCTAAGCAGAGACGCCCAGACTTCCCTCTCCCTAGCCACTTCCTCCAGCTCTTCCGGGGGAACCCCGAGGCGTTCCCAGGCCAGCCGGGAGACATAGTCCCTCCAGCGTGTCCTAGGTCTTCTCCGGGGCCTCCTCCCAGTGGGACGTGCCTGGAACACCTCCCTGGGAAGGCGTCCAGGTTACAGGCATTCGAAATAGATGCCCGAGCCACCTCAGCTGGCTCCTCTCGATGTGGAGGAACAACGGCTCTACTCTGAGCTCCTCCCGAGTGACCGAGCTTCTCACCCTATCTCTAAGGGAGCGCCCAGCCACCCAACGGAGAATGCTAATTTCGGCCGCCTGTATCCGGGATCTTGTCCTTTCGGTCATGACCCACAGCTCATGACCATAGGTGAGAGTAGGAACGTAGATTGTCCGGTAAATCGAGAGCTTTGCCTTGCAGCTCAGCTCCTTCTTTACCACGACAGACCAGTACATCGACTGCATTACTGCAGAAGCTGCAGAAGCTGCACCGATCCGTCTGTCAATCTCCCGTTCCATCTTTCCCTCACTCGTGAACAAGACCCCAAGATACCTAAACTCCTCCACTTGATGCAGGAACTCTCCACCAACCTGAAGTGAGCAATCCACCCTTTTCCGACTGAGAACGGTTTGCCAGAATCTCTTCGAGGCCAACCGATAGTCTTTCTCCATGGCCTCACCAAACTCCTCCCAGGCCCGAGTTTTTGCCTCCACGACTACCCGGGCTGCGGTCCGCTTGGCCTGCCGGTACCTGTCAGCTGCCTCCGGAGTCCCACAAGCCATCCAGGCCCGATAGGACTTCTTCAGCTTGACGGCATCCCTTACTTCCGGTGTCCGCCTCGACAGGCACCGGAGACCTTACGGCCACAGCTCCGAGCGGCCGTAGCGACAATGGCGGTGGAGAACATGGTCCACTCGGACTCAATGTCTCCAGACTCCCTCGGGATCCGGTCGAAGCTCTGCCGGAGGTGGGAGTTGAAGATCTCTCTGACAGGGGGCTTGGCCAAATGTTCCCAACAGACCCTCACAGTATGTTTGGGTCTGCCGAGTCTGTCCAGCTTCCTCCCCCGCCATCGGATCCAACTCACCCCTAGGTGGTGATCAGTTGACAGCTCCACCCCTCTCTTCACCCGAGTGTCCAAGACATATGGCCGAAGGTCTGATGACACGACCACAAAGTCGATCATCGACCTCCGGCCTAGGGTGTCCTGGTGCCACGTGCACTGATGGACACACTTATGCTTGAACATGCTGTTCGTTATGGACAAACCGTGGCTAGCACAGAAATCCAATAACAGAACACCGCTCGGGTTCAGATCAGGGGGGCATTCCTCCCAATCACGCCCCTCCAGGTGTCACTGTCACTGCCCACGTGGGCGTTGAAGTCCCCCAGAAGAACGATGGAGTCTCCAGTCTGAACACTTTCCAGCACCCCTCCCAGAGACTCCAAGAGGGTCGGGTACTCCGCACTGCTGTTCGGCCCGTAGGCACAAACGACAGTGAGAGACCTATCCCTGACTCGAAGGCACAGGGAAGCGACCCTCTCGTTCACCGGGGTGAACTCCAACACATGGCGGCTGAGCTGGGGGGCTATAAGCAAACCCACTCCAGCCCTCCGCCTCTCACCATGGGCAACTCCAGAGTGGTAGAGAGTCCAGCCTCTCTCAAGAAGTGTGGTTCCAGAGCCCAAGCTGTGCGTGGAGGTGAGCCCGACTATCTCTAGTCGGTACCTCTCGACCTCCCGCACAAGCTCAGGCTCCTTCCCTGCCAACGAGGTGACATTCCACGTCCCTAAAGCCAGATTCCATGTCCAGAGATCGGGTCGTCGGGGGCCTCGTCTTCGACTGTCACCCGATCCACTATGCACCGGCCCCTTACGCTCCCTCCTGCAGGTGGTGGGCCTGGCTCCACGGTGGGGCCCCGGCTGCGCAATGCCAGGCGACGTCTCGGTCCTTGCTGTAGTTGTCATCATAAAGGGTTTGTGAACTGTTCTTAGTCTGGCCCGTCACCAAGGACCTGTTTGCCTTGGGAGACCCTTGGCATATAGCCCCAGACAACATAGCTCCCAGGATCATTCGGGTACTCAAACCTCTCCACCACGATAAGGTGACAGTTCAAGGAGAGGGGAATATATATCTATCTATCTGTGTGTGTGTGTGTGTGTGTGTGTGTGTGTGTGTGTGTGTGTGTGTGTGTGTGTGTGTGTGTGTGTGTGTGTGTGTGTGTGTGTGTGTGTGTGTGTGTGTGTGTGTGTGTGTGTGTGTGTGTGTGTGTGTGTGTGTGTGTGTGTGTGTGTGTGTGTGTGTGTGTGTGTGTGTGTGTGTGTGTGTGTAGACTTCACAATTTTAAAAATAACAGAAACTAATTTAAAATAGATTTTGGAAGTAAAAATAAAATTTTAATAAATGTCAAATTTATAAACAATTTATACAGTTTCACAGTAACATTCTATGTTCATAAAGAGTTAAAGGGATATTTGACTAGTAAGTTAATTGCTAATCAGATGACAGATGTTATGGCAAAAATGTAAATGATTTCTGAGACAGGTGTCAGCGTGCAGCAGGACTGATCGGAAGGGGGGACGTGGATCGAGGACAAGTGGTATGATGACAGATTCATGACAACATGTCTAGCCCCTCCACCCACTCACACACACACCCAGAAAGGTGCCAAGGTTTGCACCTCATCTCATCTCTTCTCTTTTTTTTCTGAGCACTTTGGCACGTCTTTGCCACAGCCTCTGATAGCGGATAGCTTGCTGTTCTCATCACTTTATTCTCACAGGAAGGTGTCAAGGTTCCCACTGACGCTTTGACAGGCTTTGCCATTAGATGGGGGTGTGATCAGGGCGAGATCCAGTCGGAGGTGGTAATTAATGTACCAGTGCAGTTATTTATACCGTAATGTGCAGAGCTGTTCCATCAGTCATTTGCAGGACTCGGTTGGCTCCAGACTTGTACAAGAGGGAGAAACAGCACGCTTCGACTTTGGAAATGGATTCCGATGGAAGAGAGCGTTTTCTTGTTAATTACCCACAGAATGTATTAAGCTTGCTAGTGTGCATAAGCAAGTAGCAAGCTCTTTTCAACTCAATGTGAAGTTTCTTCTTCATAAAGAAAAGTTCTGGGCGACAAATGAGGAAGTCTATTACACCTGAAGAGTATCCACTAGTATCACATTACGCTACGATTTTCTGATCTCTGCAAAATGGACTTCAGGATAGGAGATGGGCTAAAAATTAAGTCCCAAAACTTACTGCCAGATTCCGGAAGGTGAATTCTTCAAACAGTGGTACAAGAGGATGTGGTGCTGGTCTTTCAACCTGTCTCAAATCTGTCTATAAAGCCTATAAAAAACAGTCTTCATGTATTTCATGTAACACTACAGCTTTTGATTCTTACTAAGTTAAGTGGGGGTGATTTTTTAGGATTCTTTACCTTAAGTCTCTGAGATCCTGACACCTTGCATTTCTGGAGACTCCAGGTAGGTTGCAGTTCTGGAAAATGGTGGCGCTGGAGACTAAAGGGTCCCTGATGGTTTCATACTTAATTCTTCACCTTACAGGATTAGTTCACTTCGAAATTAAAATTCACCCCCATCTCATCCAAGATGTCCGTGTCTTTCTTTCTTCAGTTAAAAAAGAAATTAGGTTTTTTGAGGAAAACATTCCAGGATTTTTCTCCACACAATGGACTTCCATGGCACCCAAAATGTTGAAGGTCCAAATCAATGCAGTTTCAAAGGGCTTCGAAGGGCTTCAGAGGATCTGCGCGATGCCAGACGAGGAATAGGGTCTTATCCAGCGAAACCATCGGTCACTTAAAAAATTAAATAAAAAATGAATATACTTTTTAACCTAAATTGCTCATCTCCGCGACGTTCCAAGGATTACACAATCATGTCGGAAAGGTCATGGTAGACAAAGCGCTCGCGTGAAGACTAATACAAACGGCCTTTAGCAAAAAACGGTAAAAAAAACGATGTCGGACGATCTTGAAATTGAAGATGGAGTGTTTTTTGGTAAAGGGTGTTTGTATTAGTCTTCGCATGTTTGTGTGGGGCGGTACTTCTGCCTACGTCTAGCGTGACCTTTTCGATGTGATTGCGCAATCCTTGGCACCTCGCAAAGCAGGGCAAGATGAGCAATTTAGGTTAAAAAGTATCATCTTTTTTCATCTTTTTTTTTTGGAAAATGACAGATGGTTTCGCTAGATAAGACCCTTTTCCTCGTCTGGGATCGTGCAGATCCTCTGAAGCCCTTCGAAGTCCTTTGAAACTGCATTGATTTGGACCTTCAACATTTTGTTTGCCATGGAAGTCTATGATAGGGAAAAAAATCCTGGAATGTTTTCCTCAAAAAACTCAATTTATTTTCGACTGAAGAAAGAAATACATGAACATCTTTGATGAGATGGGGGTGAGTAACATATCAGGACATTTTCATTTTGAAGTGAACTAATCCTTTAAGTCTCTGACATCCTGACACTTCTGGAGACTCCAGGTAGGTTGCAGTTCTGGAAAATGGTGGCGCTGGAGACTAAAGGGTTCCTGATGGTTTCACACTTAATTCTTCACCTTAATTCCTTTGCAGTTAACATGTGTCTTTTCTTCATCACCTGTTTTTGTCTGACCCTGCTGACCCAATGAGCATTTCACTGCAATTTCTAGTATTGCATTAGTATTTTATCATTCTCATGGGTATTTAATAATTTTAATAATCTCTTTTTTGACTCAATTTATCTGTAAAAAAACAAAAAAACAAACAAAAAAAAACGTGCCTAATAATTCTGGACACCTGAATATAAGGTGTTTTTCATTTCCAGCCTTCATGAACAATTATATATCATATACATGATTAAATGCTAAATTAATAGTAGTTATTAAGGTGGTAAAATGTGCCTGGGGAAAAAAATATGATCAGAAAATCAACGTGCCGAATAATTCTACTTGCAGTGTTCATCAGCTATACATTTCATGAGAGTGCAGTCTAACATTGACGAAAAGAAATAACATTTTCGGGGAATATGAATAATATAATATAATATAATATAATATAATATATAATATATTTACAGTATATATTATGTTTTATTTTTTGTTTATGTTCCACAGAATAAAGTCAAAAGTAATTGATAACAGAATTTACCATTTGAATATTCAGCTCAATTCTACAACGTTCTATGACTAAAGTTAATGGCAAAGTGTTTTCCGAGTGTTCCTGACACACTTCACACCATGTATCTCTTGAGATGAACTCACATGAATCACTGAGAGTGAATCATCTTGAAAAACAAGACATATCAGAGAGGAGCTTGGAGGAAATGCTGTAGACACCACGAATCCATCATTTTTTTCCCCCTTCTGCTCCCTGGACTGATTTAGCCTAACTGCAGAGCCCCAAATTATTTCAGGAGCAATTAAAAGGAAGCTCATTTTCAGCGAGAAGACATTAAAACTATCAGGGAAAATACGGTCTGACGTCTAGCAGAGACTTTTCACTTTCTGTCTCAGCAGCCGACTGAATCCAGCAGCGCTGATGACTTTGAGAGAGGAGGACGCGTGTCAGGACGTTTGGAGCCTGGAGTTTCAGCCTCACATTACTTCTGCAGATTGCCAATCTTTATGTGCTGCACGCGGGTCCCATGGCTACTCTTGCGATAAATGCCATTGGCAGGCTGGCAGCAGAGGGTACGAGCTTTAAAGTTAATGCAGATCACTGGGGAGACAAAGCAAACTGCAGCCTGTTTAGTAAACAACAGCATATTACAATAGAAAGACTGCATTCTCAAAGAACATTACGGTGTAATAGAATTAGTGCAAAACGCTTAGAAAAACATTGTCAAGCAGTGTCAGAAATTGGCTACTTTTCTTCAGGGGCAACATTTGCTCCCTAGAATTGATTTTACAAGCATTTGTTTTAAACCATTACCTCTTCTTTTCTAATTATGCAAAAACAGTGGCATCCATGTCAAATTAAATTCAGTCAAATCACTTAAATTGATATGAAGGCAAGTGTTGTACAAAGTTAACTAATTGGGTTTATTTCTCCCCAAAAAATCAAACAAAACAATGATATATTTTTGCTTTTTTTGTTGAAAAATAATCAACAAATATTTTATATTATATTATATTATATTATATTATATTATAATCTCTTAAAAAATTGTTTAGCTTTTTTGTGGGAAAATAAACAACAAATATTTTATATTAATTATATTATTTTATATTATATTTATTATATTCCTTCTCAACATTTTTTTTTTGCTTTTTTGTAGAAAAATAAACAACAAATATTTATATTAATTATATTATTTTATATTATATTTATTATATTATTTCTCAAAAAATAAATGTTTGCTTTTTTGTGGAAACATAAACAACAAATATTTGATATTAATAATATTATATTATGTTTATCATATTATTTATCAAAAATACATTTTTGTTTTTTTGTGGAAAAATAAACAACAAATATTTTATATTAATTATATTATATTAATTATTATATTATATTTATTTATTATTTCTCCCAAAATATATATTTTTTTGCTCAAAAGTAAGCAACAAATATTTTATATTTATTATATTATTTTATATGTATTATATTACTTCTCAAAAATTTTTTTTGCTTTTTTGTGGAAAAATAAAGAACAAATATTTTACATTTATTTATTTATTTATTTATTTATTTATTTATTTATTTATTCTCCAAAAATATTTTTTTGCTGGAAAATAAACAAAAGTATTTTATATTAATTATATTATATCTATTATATTATTTCTCAAAAATACATTTTTGCTTTTGTGCGGAAACAGAAACAACACATATTTTATATGAATTAGATTCTATTAATTATTATATTATATTTATTATATTATTATATTATATCAACAACACTCGGCTCAGTGAGAGACAGTAAATACAGAAAATAAATAATATGACTGACAGTTATTTCACTATGAAGTCTGCAGAAGCACAAATCTGTTACTAAAATCAATGAAGAAATATGGAAAATATTAGTTAACAGATAAAATGGGAAGTATTTTTTGCCCCTAATATTTGAAATATTTTGGGAAATGATATCACATTTGTTTCCATTTTTTCCCCACATCCTTATTCATGTCTGACCCTATGTTCAATCTACTAAAAGTAGAACACTTATAACACTGGCCTTGGGTAAGTTTGAAAAGTAAATTACTTGATATTTCAATAAAAGTCTGTGGTGAGGTTTTTCTTTTTTTTGACCACTCACTTACAGAACATTGGCCG
>CM042243.1:12070569-12090569 GCA_023566225.1 Romanogobio albipinnatus
TATATTATATTTACTTGTATTATATTATATTAACACATAAATAAAAAATAGCATAACTATTGTAATTATATATTTTTTAATATATATTGTATATATAATATAATATAATAATATGCTTAAATTGCATACAATACACACAATTGCATACAACATTTGAATATAAAATATACATATAATGTAACAAATGAAATATAAATATGTATATTGAATGCAATGTCACTTTGGATAACATTTATTATTTGAATAAACAATATAAAGAAATAAAAAAATGCCAAATGCACAAATGTAAATGTCAAATAATGTTTTGTGTTCGACAGAAGAACATCAAACAGGTTAGGAATGACATCACATGAGGGCGAGTATATTTTCATTTTTCGGGTGAACTATCCCTTTAAAAACTTGGTCTTAAATGACTGAGGCTGACGCATCTGGAAAGCTGGTATTGCTGATGGATCCTGCACATGGCTGAGGTAATCCATGAAAACCTGTTCTCTGTAATTGGCAGCATAGTGAGCTTCTCTCAGTGCTAAGCTGTGTGCTGTGGGTTTATTTATCTTCATGTGATTATTTTTTATAATCCAAGCTATTCTGGGGCATAGCGGCTCATCCAACGTTAAGTACAGCGTGAGTCACCTGAGAGCGGGCCGCACTAATTTAAAACACAAGCTCCAGTCGACCTGAGGGTGCAGTCGGATACTTCCTCTGAAGTTTTATGAGGTGAGGTCATGAAGAGGTCAGAGCATCTTCTCTATGTATTCCCTGTGGATCTGCATCATGCATAGTGCTAGTCATTCTTTAGTTAAAGTCCAACACAACCTTTCCCCCGAAAATGGCCCAGTGGTGTCATTCCTTGTGATGAAAACCATCTGCTTTACTTGGTTTGATGGGGCCACGGTGGTTTAGTGTGCTAATAGTGCTGACTTATTTGGCAATAAGCATTTATTGGGGAGGGGGAAACCCCCTTCCGTAAGAACAAAAGCAGGCGGGGAACAGCCAGACGGACGTTTCGTTTCGTCCTTATTTGGACATGCAGGCGATTCGTCTTCCTGCTGGCCTCGTCTGGATCGGAGATTCCTGTGTGATCTCTGCTCGGCTCACACGCTCCCAGCTCTGGATTACTAGACACTCAGGATCGTTCAAATGAACTACATAAAAAAGGACTTATCTTTCACAGGATGGCGGACTGCAGGGTGCAAGACTATTTCTGAGAGAAACCTTACTTTGTCTCACTTCTCTTCCTGTGTTTCGTTTGCCTATTTTAGTCCCCTTTTCCCAAATGTTGACACTGTCCACTCTTAAAATGAATGCTTCCAAAAAGGGATTTTCACAACAATGTCAGAGAAAAATCATTTTGGGTTCTTCTAATAACAGCTTTTCTAATAAAGGACATTTTAATAAAAAAAAAACAAGAACTAAAGAACCGTTTTCCACTATAGAGAACCTTTTGTGTAATTGAAAGATTCCAAGGATGTTAAAGGTCCCGTTCTTCGTGATCCCATTGTTCAAACTTTAGTTAGTGTGTAATGTTGCTGTTAGAGCATAAATAATACCTGTAAAATTATAAAGCTCAAAGTTCAATGCCAAGCGAGATATTTTATTTAACAGAAGTTCCCTTTCAAAGCCTACAGCGAACGGCTGGCTTGGATTACATCCTGGTACTTCCTTCATAAATGACGTCAGTAGAACAGTAGAACAGACTAACCTCCGCCCACAAGACTACGCGAAAAAAGGGGGCGTGGTCTTGTTGCTGTCCCACGTGGAGAAGAGGACGGTCGCGTGGAGAAAAGGAAGTGTTGCGTTTGAGTGTGTTTGTCGCCATGTCGTCGAGACGCTGTTATTTTCATCCCGGAGTCAAATCACCTTTGTTTGGCTTTCCCAGGGACACTGTAGAGATCATTAAGCGCATATATCTCCCGTTAAGAGGCGTGACCTTTCCACGTGCGCTAAGCTGCTGTCGAATCACAACACAGGAACCGTGCTACGTTCGCTAAGCTGCTGTCAAATCACAACACAGGAACCGTGCTACGTTCGCTAAGCTGCTGTCGAATCACAACACAGGAACCGTGCTACGTTCGCTAAGCTGCTGTCAAATCACAACACAGGAACCGTGCCACGTTCGCTAAGCTGCTGTCAAATCACAACAAGGGAACCGCTGGCACAATCAGAACTCATTACGTTTTTCTGAAGGAGGGACTTCAGAGAATAAAGGAACTCATCAGCCGTTTTCAGGACAGTGAAAACAGCGGTGTACAGATAAGTAAATTG
Organism: Romanogobio albipinnatus; assembly: GCA_023566225.1. Taxonomy (NCBI): domain Eukaryota; kingdom Metazoa; phylum Chordata; class Actinopteri; order Cypriniformes; family Gobionidae; genus Romanogobio; species Romanogobio albipinnatus. The sequence goes on from CM042243.1 coordinate 12,072,835, forward strand.
TGTTAAAAATACTGTTTTTTTTACACGCGAAACATGAACACGTTATATTGCACACTGTAAACACAATCAAAGCTTCAAAAACACACGAAGAACGGGACCTTTAAAGCTGCTGTCCGTAACTTTTTTTCTGTTCAAGATTTACAAAAATTATATAATGAGAATGTACAACATGAATCCATTTTCCAAACTGGGTTTTGTCTTACCCTGAATCATAATGGTACACTTATAATAAGAGTTTATAGTGGGATTATTTCAGACCGGTCTGGTAGGAACCGCTGCGGAGGAGCACAGTCCCTGCGTGACTCGCCATAGACATAAACAGAGAGAAGTAGCTCCGGCTGCAATGTTCATCCGCAAGATGCATTCAGTTCTGTTTATTAACCGCTAGAGCGCAAAGTGTTATGGACTGCAGCTTTAAATAACATTTGCTATTTTAAATAGCATTTGCTAAAAGTGCACAATTTGTTTATAATTTATTTTAAGTGCTTTTAAATATATCTTCCTGCTTAAAGGGACATTTCACCCAAAAATTCAAATTCTGTCATCATTTTCTCATCATTTTTTGTTTTTGTTTTGTTTTCTAAAGAATGCCCTGGTCAAAATCAGTCCTAAAATCATTCATAAAATAATTCTTAATTTAATTTTCAACAATTTAATATGATTTAATTTTAAACAAATTTAAACTGAAAAAGTTATATAAAAATAGAAATATTATGTAAATAAATATTATACAGACATGTATAGCTACACTCTTAACAAACAATGGTTCCAAAAGGATTTTTTTTAGCGATGCCATAGAAGAACCATTTTTGGTTCCCTAAGAACCTTTTAATGTACAGCTCTTAAAAGAAACATTTTTCTTAATGGGAAGAACCTTTTAAAAATCTAAAGAGCATTTTTCCACTATAAAGAACCTTTTGTGGAATAGAAAGATTTCGTAAATGCTAAAGGTTCTTCATGGAACCATTAATGCCAATAAAAAACCTTTATATTTAAGAGTGCACCTTGTAGTTTAACATTTATTTAAATAAATGTTCAATAGAAAATAGGGCTTTTCACACTATGCTTAACCCCAGATTATTGCCCAGTTTCTAAACCCAGTTTTTTAACCCTGAGTAAAGGAACATTTCACACTTGTAATTTAGTTTAGCACTGCTTTTTACCTGGGGTTATGAAACCCTGCTCTGCATGCAACAGCTTATGAATACTCAGGATTAAAGGGATAGCTGACCCAAAAATGAAAATTACCCCATGATTTACTCACCCTCAAGTCATCCTAGGTGTATATGACATTCTTCTTTCAGACGAATACAATCAGAGTTATATTAAAAATGTCTTGTCTCTTCCAAGCTTTATAATGGCAGCCTAAAATTTGAAGACCAAAAAAGTGCATCAATCCATTATAAAAGTGCTCCATACGGCTCTGGGGGGTTAATAAAGGCCTTCTGAAGTGAATCGATGGGTTTTTGTAAGAAAAAGATAAAATATTTAGCTTCTGGCGGACTGCCTTCCGTATTAAACTTACTGGAAAAAGCGTAACTGGTGCGACAATGACGTCAGACGTAACGTAAGCATTTTGAACTGCGAGAGGCGTTACACTTTCTGCGTAAGTTGAATATGGAAGGTGGTCCACCGGAAGCTATATTTTACTTTATAACGTGTTAAATATGGATATTTTTCTAACAAAAAACCCATCGATTTTGTCTGACTATCACCAGATCAAGCTCAATATAAGATTGAACATTGGTCTGGGGAGTCTGCTATGTATTTTCTACTGCACAAGAGGCGTGATAAACGAGCATAAATTAAATGACTCTGTGCGCAATTGGATAGTCCTTCAACCAATCAGACCACAAGAGGCGTGATCAACGAGCATAATTCAAATGACTCTGTATGCAATTGGATAGACCTTCAACCAAACAGACCACAAGAGGTGTGATCAACGGGCAACGACCCATCAGTTGGTTCCCACAAAACTATAACAGAAGCAGTAGAAATTAATGTACAGGTTTCCAGACTGAGTTCAGATCAGGCTGGGTTTACCCAGTCTACCATCGATTCACTTCAGAAGGCCTTTATTAACCCCCCCAGAGCCGAATGGAGCACTTTTATAATGGATGGATGCACTTTTTTGGGCTTCAAATTTTTGGCTGCCATTCACTGCCATTATAAAGCTTGGAAGAGCCAGGCATTTTTTTAAAGGGGTGGTAAACCACGATTTCACTTTTCTAACTTTAGCTAGTGTGTAATGTTGCTGTTTGAGCATAAACAACATCTGCAAAGTTACAACCTTCAAAGTTTAAAGCAAAGGGAGATATTTGCTTTTAAAGAAATCAATTTCTAAGGACTACAGCAAACGGCCGGTAGGGACTACTAGACATTCCTCCAGGGTTGCTGACATCACCAGCCCCAATATTTACATAAACCCCTCCTCCGAGAATATTAAATAAGGGGGGGCGAGGCCATTTTGTATCGCAGCAGGGAAGCATTGTTTTGGTATAGTTAGTAGGCTGGAATGTTGTTGCCGCAATGCCGACGAAACGCTATTATTTTCATCCGGATTGCAGGTCCACTTTGTTCAGCCTTCCTAGGGACGGGCGTGCGTTGCAGTGCTATGCTATATGCAGTGCATATGTTATATGCATGTGTGTATGAGACAGAGGGGAACAGGTCGCATTTGCAGCAGATATATGCTGCCCATCATAAATCAAAGCACGAGACAGACAGGGGTCGGAGGAGAAGACCGGAAAATGTGACATAATGGACAATATTCGTCTGTATTTGCAATACACGAGTCGCGTGAGACAAACTGCGTGAGACAAACACTGCCAGTGTGAATGCACAATGGGTGCGCACCGCTCCCGCTGCACATTTCACGGAGGAAAGCTTCCACAATCTTCGCGAGTTCAATGAAGGATTCGCACAACGGCTTTAAAAACAGAAGCTGTTTGCGGGCCACAACCTGTAAGTATGATTTATTTTTCGTCGATGTGTTTTCAAGGAAGTACACAGATGACAACGCTGTTTGGCTCTGCAAACCAGTTTGTTAAATGCTCATTCATACTTAACGTTATCCGACAAACACCTAACGTTACAAACTTTTTATTAAATCTCAACAGCGAACTTGGCATTAGTGTAAATTATTCTTTGATTAGAGCTTTTATGTATTGTTTATCTACAGGCATGCTAAACATGGTTCTGTGTTTGATTTGGCTACTAGTAAAGGCAATGTTTCATCTTCACTAAAATTGTCTGGGTCTGATTCGGGCTCAAATTGGTATGGTTTTATTGACGTCATTGTTTCTAATACTACGACCGGTAAAGGTAAGGGGTGTGACGTTTCTGACAAACGTGCACTAGGCGGTTAGCGAATCACAACACACTGGGCCAGCTAACCAATCTAAACCCATTGCGTATTTTTGAGGGACTGGCTTCATACAACCCAGAAACCATCAGACCGTTTTTACAAGGAGGGACAGAGCAGTGTAGAATAAAGGTAAAATTTATGATTTTTTTTTTTTTAAACGAAGCATGAACACATGTTACAGTGCACCCCATAAACACAATCAAGCCTTCGAAAGAATGTGTTTTACCACCCCTTTAATATAACTCTGATTGTATTCGTCTGAAAGAAGAATGTCATATACACATATGATGGCTTGAGGGTGAGTAAATCATGGGATCATTTTCATTTTTGGGTGAACTATCCCTTTAATTGTTAACCCTGGGTAAATTATAATCAGAGCTGTTTCCCTGTTTCCCTGGGGTTCAGAATGACCCAGGGTTATTTAAAGTGCGAAAGCCCTAATGTGGTGTTAATTTTTGATTGAACTGTCGCTTTAAGTGGCAACATTTGAACATAATACACTCAGAATTTATGGAAAGAAAAAGGAAATGGAAAGTTTGCATATAGCAAACGTTAAAAATCAAAGAATCCAGAGTGATCTCAAATCCTCATCCTCATCGACACTTTGACTTTTCCACTTTATGATGGATGCCATAAAAACACACAAGCTTGGAAACTCCCACCATAAGACACAAAGACAGAGAGAGAGAGAGGGAGAGGGAGAGAGAGAGAGAGAGAGAGAGAGAGAGAGAGAGAGAGAGAGAGAGAGAGAGATGGTGTTGTTGCCTTGTTTTGAATGCCAATTAGGGGCTAAAATAATTAGGAGGCGACTGTCTGCCGACTGGTTCCTCACACCAGCAATCTGTGTGTTTGAAGCCCAGATGAGCCTTTTTACAAGTTCTCACAAAGAGCCATTGTTAGGGACATTCTGGACAAATGTGTCCAGACTAATTTGAAACATACTCTTTTAGGAATAAGATTCATTGACTTTGAGTCTACAACAATGGAATCTGACCACAATAAGTCACTTTGGTGTCAGAGATGATATGCATCATCAACACAGATACTCTCTGACAGTCGAAATTCCTCAAAGCCTGAATGGGATGGGTTATACGTGGTAAGGTTATGCAGACAGACAGTTCTGCGTTCTGTGTGAGTGGAGAAGTGAGAGGGGAAGGGTGTTCACTCTCACAATAAGTATCTCACAGAAGGTGACATGCACAACATTAGGCAATGGATATGTTTTTAGTGTAAGCAAAACAATCTGAATCTGTATTTTGGTAAATACCACAAAACATCAAAAACATGTCCAGGTCATATTTCACCCTAAAAGCAAACTAAAGAAATGTGAAATTATGTTGATCAAATAAATATATAAATTGTTGTTTATATTTAATTAAGAAAAATAAAAGTTTTTAGGACAATTAAAATCTTTTTGCATTGTCGCATTCTTTTTCATAGGCTATGTATACCCACACACACACACACACACACACACACACACACACACACACACACACACCATCAAATTGATTAAACGCATTCAAAATAAAAGTTTGTGTTTACATTATATATGTATGTGTACTATGTATAATTATTATGTATATTTGAATACACACAAATACATGTATATATTTAAGAAGTATTTGCATGTAAATACTGTTTATCTATTTATATAATTTATATTATACAGAAATATACTGTAAATGTTTTTTATATATATTTAAAATAGCATACATAAGAATACATAATACAGAACACAAACATATATAATATGTATGTGTGTGTGTGTGTGTGTGTGTGTGTGTGTGTGTGTGTGTGTGTGTGTGTGTGTGTGTGTGTGTGTGTGTGTGTGTGTGTGTGTGTGTGTGTGTGTGTGTGGTGTGTGTGTGTGTGTGTGTGTGTGTGTGTGTGTGTGTGTGTGTGTGTGTGTGTGTGTGTGTGTGTGTGTGTGTGTGTGTGTGTGTGTGAGAGTGAGTGAGTGAGTGAGTGAGTGAGTGAGTGAGTGAGTGAGTGAGTGAGTGTGTGTGTGTGTGTGTGTGTGTGTGTGTGTATGTATATATATATATATATATATATATATATAAAGTGAGGAAAATAAGTATTTGAACACCCTGCTATTTTGCAAGTTCTCCCACTTAGAAATCATGGAGGGGTCTGAAATTGTCATCGTAGGTGCATGTCCACTGTGAGAGACATAATCTAAAAAAAAAAAAAATCCAGAAATCACAATATATGATTTTTTTTAACTATTTATTTGTATGATACAGCTGCAAATAAGTATTTGAACACCTGTCTATCAGCTAGAATTCTGACCCTCAAAGACCTGTTAGTCTGCCTTTAAAATGTCCACCTCCACTCCATTTATTATCCTAAATTAGATGCACCTGTTTGAGGTTGTTAGCTGCATAAAGACACCTGTCCACCCCATACAATCAGTAAGAATCCAACTAATAACATGGCCAAGACCAAAGAGCTGTCCAAAGACACTAGAGACAAAATTGTACACCTCCACAAGGCTGGAAAGGGCTACGGGGAAATTGCCAAGCAGCTTGGTGAAAAAAGGTCCACTGTTGGAGCAATCATTAGAAAATGGAAGAAGCTAAACATGACTGTCAATCTCCCTCGGACTGGGGCTCCATGCAAGATCTCACCTCGTGGGGTCTCAATGATCCTAAGAAAGGTGAGAAATCAGCCCAGAACTACACGGGAGCAGGTCAATGACCTGAAAAGAGCTGGGACCACCGTTTCCAAGGTTACTGTTGGTAATACACTAAGACGTCATGGTTTGAAATCATGCATGGCACGGAAGGTTCCCTTGCTTAAACCAGCACATGTCAAGGCCCATCTTAAGTTTCCCAATGACCATTTGGATGATCCAGAGGAGTCATGGGAGAAAGTCATGTGGTCAGATAAAACCAAAATAGAACTTTTTGGTCATGATTCCACTAAATGTGTTTGGAGGAAGAAGAATGATAAATACCATCCCAAGAACACCATCACTACTGTGAAGCATGGGGGTGGTAGCATCATGCTTTGGGGGTGTTTTTCTGCACATGGGACAGGGCGACTGCACTGTATTAAGGAGAGGATGACCGGGGCCATGTATTGTGAGATTTTGGGGAACAACCTCCTTCCCTCAGTTAGAGCATTGAAGATGGGTCGAGGCTGGGTCTTCCAACATGACAATGCCCGAAGCACACAGCCAGGATAACCAAGGAGTGGCTCTGTAAGAAGCATATCAAGGTTCTGGCGTGGCCTAGCCAGTCTCCAGACCTAAACCCAATAGAGAATCTTTGGAGGGAGCTCAAACTCCGTGTTTCTCAGCGACAGGCCAGAAACCTGACTGATCTAGAGATCTGTGTGGAGGAGTGGGTCAAAATCCCTCCTGCAGTGTGTGCAAACCTGGTGGAAAAACTACAGGAAACGTTTGACCTCTGTAATTGCAAACAAAGGCTACTGTACCAAATATTAACATTGATTTTCTCAGGTGTTCAAATACTTATTTGCAGCTGTATCATACAAATAAATAGTTTAAAAATCATACATTGTGATTTCTGGATTTGTTTTTTTAGATTATGTCTCTCACAGTGGACATGCACCTACGATGACAATTTCAGACCCCTCCATGATTTCTAAGTGGGAGAAATTGCAAAATAGCAGGGTGTTCAAATACTTATTTTCCTCACTGTATATATATAGTATACACTGTATATATAGTAACATATATTAGCACTTATATATTAAATATAAGTATATAAGTAAAAAAAATTTTTTTTTATTATTTTTATTTAAAAAATTGTATTACAGTGTTTGTTTTAGTATTCTCATAAAACAAACACTGTGATACAATTAAAAAAAAATATTTAAAGTATACTTTATACATAAAGTGTGTGTGTGTGTGTGTATATATATATATATATAGTAATGTACATATATTAGCACTTATACATTTAAATATAAGTATGTAGGTAAAAATCTTTTTTATTATTATTTAAAAAAAATTGTATTACAGTCTTTGTTTAATCAGAATCTAATGATAGGAATTAAGCATTTTACTGTTATGAAAATCAGTACAAACAAGTTCTAAAATAGATTGTGTTTATTTTAAACAATTTTATTGTGTTTATTTGTGTAAATTGGGGTGAAATGTGAGTTGGACACATTCTTGATGGGTTTTGTGCGATTCACTCATTCTCTCTTTGCAGTAGGCCTAATAAAAATGTCCTAAATAGATTCATCTCGTTCAGTTAAGACCTTCAATGATAAACATCTCTGGTGTCGAGCATTTTGCCAAGAAACTGAAGGAGGATTTCTAATAGTTGCACTGATGACTTTTTCCCTGGCATCTTTCCTGCAGATATAGAGAAAGGGGATCGCAGGCACTTCTTAAAGTTGACAGGTTAACAGTGCAGTAATCCCAGCAGCAGCTGCGATCTGTGGAAGCATCTAGTGTTGGTGTGTGACTGCTAAAACTGCCATTACAATAACCTCCCCGAGGAGCTACTTAGCGAGCTATCCGAGCATCATCATGAAGACAAAGGCTCTCCAATTTGTGGGCCAGAAGCCTCACGCATGTGGAATCAGTGCCATCTGTTGGCTGCGACAGCTTTACACTTAAAGCTCACCCTATCAGCCAGGGGGAAGATAGGAACAAAAGCATTAAGAGTCTTAACACTCATGCCAATAACAAACTATATTAAGAATTGCATTAAACAAATAAGGAATTTGGTGAAGAGGTCCAGATTTCCAGTCCAAAATATTTTTTAAATATCTGCACCATAAAGACAAACCCAGCAATATGCACACATTTACCAAGAGATCTGCATGGGAACATGGTAATAAAGATATTTCTATTTTCAAAAAACAGATATTTATAATTACTACTTACCCAAACTCTTCACTCTTAAAATAAAGGTTCCAAAAGGGGGTTTTCACAGAGATGCCATTTTGCCATTTAGTCAACAGTTCTTAAAAGAACCATTTTGGTTCTCAGTGTAAAGAACATTTTAAAAATCTAAAGAAACTTTGGTTACACTTTGGCTTTGTTACACTGTAATTATACATTTAAGTGCTGAGTAATATTACATGTGCTTACTATAGGGTTAGGTTTATGGGTTACACTTTATTTTAAGGTGTCATTGTTACAGTGTAATTATATGTTTAAGTACCGAGTAATATTAATCAACTACATGTACTTACTATTGGGTTAGGGTAGGATTAGGGTTTGGTTTGTGGATAGATGCATGTAATTATGCATAATTTATAGTTATTACTACACTGTAAACCCAAATAAATTGGCCCAACTAAAAAAAATTAGAGCTGCCTCAATTTTTTTAAGTTAAGAAATGTAAAGGTTTTTTTTGTAAAGTAAATGTAAATGTAAAGCAGATTTAATTTTGTAATCATACATTTTAATTGCTCTGAACTTGAAATATTTGAGTAAACTAATTCACACATTTAACATAAAAACATCATGTAATCTCACATTTTTAGTGGAACTAGCTAATTCAATAAATGCCACCTTGCTAATTGGTTACACAATGCTTTGGTAGCATTAGCATAGCATAGCACTTTCTCAATGAGGACAGCAATATAATACATTTAACATAAATATGTTCTCAAATAAGCTTCCGCTCCACTCATCACCATGATGCTAACCCTACAAAAAACAAAACAAAACAAAAAACCCACCATAACACAAACTCTTCTAAACTAGCATACAAAAAATCATTAAACACTGCTAAATCTCCCACTTAACGTTAATCTAACACACAAAAAAAACATAATATAACACTTAATTTTGGCATTTACTGTCCCTTTTGAATGTCATGGCAAAGCATGCTGGGAAATAGAAATCGCAGCCCAATTTCAATTCAATTTAAGTCAGCCTAAATTAAAAGAAACAAGTTCATAAAACTCAAAACAGTTAAACAATTCAGATGACTTAAAATGTGTCAGTTTTGAGAACTCAAACGAAAAAGAAAGTTCTAAATATTAAACAAAAGTTCATTTGTTTGAACTAATCTGTTTAATTTGAGTTGGCTCTACTCAAACCAATTACTTCTGTTGAGCATGAGGGTTCACAGTGACATATGTAACAATGACACTGTAAAATAAAGTGTTACCGAACCTTTTTTCACTATAAAGAACCTTTTGTGGAAGGTTGCATTGATGTTAAAGGTTCTTCATGGACCCATCCATGTCAATAAGGAAACTGTACATCTGGAAGAAAAGTTTTCTTTTGAGGATGTCCTAAGAAAGAGGTTTAGTCAGATTTAGCTAGCTTTTCGAAACAGTTTCAGCATTTTTGATAAAACAATTTTAGAAACACTAACCCTCTGTGCGATCAGCTGTCTTAAAACACACGGTTGGTCTAAATATTATGATTCTGGAACATACTGGTTTGAGTGGGAGAGTTTCACACCTCTCAGTGCCTAAAATCAGAACACTTGTTAATGAAAGAATGTGCCGAGACCTAATTGGGGTCTACAGGGATTGTACTTCATCTCAAATTCCACGAAATGCTTGTGTCGTGTATAAAAATAGAGAGTGAGGAGTATTACTGATGGAACACAAACTGATGAAACTTTTCAATGTGTTAATACAATATTATGTAAAAGCCAGCTATTCTTACATAACCTAAAAAAGCAAAGGGCATGTTAAAGTTTAAAATTCTGAAGACTATATGAACAAATCTTAAAGTCTTTACTAAATGAAACCTATTGAACATTACAGTATGCGATTCACTGAACACATCATACAAATTTGACTGAATGTTGCAGCGACTTTGGGGCATGTTGTCACATTGGGAAGTTAATATGCTGATCTATAGCAACATATCTTAAATCTTAAATTTTTTTAATTTATTAAAGTTTTTTAATTTATTGTTTGAATGAATACGTTCTATAAAATTACACCAAAACATGTTTTTAAATATTTATGAAAAACAACCTTGTGTTTCTAAGTTTCCATTGAATTATAATTTTTTAAACAGAATTCAAAACAATTCTATTTTATTTTTTGTCACTATTCAAAAGTTTGGGGTCAGTAAGAATATTTGTAAACAAATTAATACTTCTATTCAGCAAGGAAACTTTAAATGGATGACAAAAGTGACAATCTTTTCTAACATTCTTCATTTCTTTAGTATTTCAAATAAATGCTGCATGCCTTTTGAACTTTTTATTCACCAAAGTATCCTGATCCTGAAAATAATGCATCGCAGTTTCCACAAAAACATTTCTGTTACACTTTATTTCAAGTTGTCCGTGTTACAGTGAAATTATGTATTTAAGTACTGAGTAATATTAATTAACTACATGTACTTGCTATAGGCTTATGGTTAGGATTTGGTTTAGGGTTAGTTACATGTAATTATGCATAACATATAGTTATTATAGTAACAATGTGTAACAAGGACACTGTAAAATAAAGTTTTACCCAATTTTCAACATTGATAATAATAAGAAATGTTTCTTGAGCATTCAATCAGGATTTTAGATCCCGTGACTCTGAAGACTATGGAGTAATGTCAGTTTTTACTGTATTTTAAAGGGGTCATGAACTGGCTTTTTTACTGTTGTCTGAGGTCAACTTATGACGTTTGCGTGGTTTTTACATTCAAAAACATCATAATGAATAAGTAATGGGCTATTTTTCTACCCAGGTTTTGAGACTCTCTCATGGAACGCTCTGTTTTTATGGGTGTGTCGCACTGAAGACTTGGAAGTAAATTGGATAATACGATTGGATAAGATTTGCATATTTTAGTGAGCGATCGGCTCCCCCGTGAGTACAGGTGAGGAATTGTTTTGAAAGCGTGTGGGAAATTTTTTCCTTCAAATATCAAGTCAAGAGAGTGAACAACGCACATCAAGAAAGGAATGTTATTTCACGTCGGCAGGCCGGTGATGCGCTTTGGTAGCCCGTCTGGAAAACACCGGGACATTGGGCTTTGCTCTGACAGCGTGAAAAGTTATGTTCAGTTAGACACGTACACATAATCAATAGATATCAAACGATCTGTAACAATGCAATACTATCACATATAAAAAAACATGTTTTACTCACATAAGTGTGTTGCTTCATTCATTCATGTAATCTCATCCTCACTCTAAAAAATAATCCAGTGGCTTAGTAAATATCACAGTAATAATTAACTTTATTAACTTAATACAATTTCTAAATATCATTTACTTGATGTTTTGAGTTGAACATACCAAAATAATAGACTAAAACCCCAACAGTTAATTTTGTCTCAAATTTACAGTTATATTTAAGTTTTTTTCACTAAAAGAATTTAGTGTTCGAATAACCAATTATTTATTTCAAATATACGTAATATATTTGTGAAATTTCTATCAAAATATTTGCGAAAGGAGAATTAAATAGATCTGTTTGAAGAACCACAAATATTACTTAATTCAAATCAAGATTATTAATATTTAACACGCACTGAAGAAATTTAGTACGTTTACTTCATTAAAACACTGCACCCCTCCCCCGCCCCTTGACATGACGACAGCTCGACGGTTGAGTGAGTGCAGTTTGAATTCTCTTCAGTCTCCAGAGAAGTTTCTTCTTCTCAGCGTCGCAGAATTGGAACATTTCCTCTGTGAAATTCAGGTTTGTGTGTTTTATTTTATCTATAAAATCATTACTGAGCTTAAAATCTTTTAATTTAATGCAAAACAACATACAGGGATGCAATGTGAGTAAACGAGTGCTGCATCTGTCTTTGAAGCCCCTGGTGCTACTGCCTTGCTCAAAACACACGACTTTATTCCTTAAGATAATGAATATAATTAATTTGGATGATAAAATGTTCTTAAAACTGTGCACTGTTTGTTTATTGGCAGGTTATGGAGTCAGGCGCGTTGCAGCGTCTTTCGGCTACGAGTGAAATGCAGGACGGCGGTCTGAAGTTCAAAGTGCACCCGCAGAGCACGAGTCCATCTCTGTATGGAACATTTTGGTCAAAATTTTTCACCAAAAAAATTGAGTAAATCATAGTAAACGTTTTTAGAGTGCTTTCTGCAATCCAGTCTCTTGTTTACAAACGAATCCGTGGTGAAATGAAGGAACAAACGCACAGTCTTCCCCACGTGAGCGGACATTCATTAAAAATAAAGTTCATCCATGCATTCATAATATTGGAATCTGAATGAAGCTTATGCGGTATGTTTATTGCTTAGGTTTAGCTCTATGTAGGCCTATATCATCTCAGGCACGAGTCGGTGGGCGGGGCTACAGAATCAGGCGTACATATTTATCTGTTGAGGCGGTGTTTCACCACACGATGACATCACAGCTTGGCACATTCTGAGATCAAGCGTTTCCTGGGCCTGGTGTCAATAAAAGCTTTTCTTTGACTAACAAGGAAGTTTTCAACTCCAAAACTTACAGGATATTCTTATATCACAATTAACTTTTATAAATCAAAGGCTGAATGAAAGTTGATTTCTCAATTCATGACCCCTTTAATCAAATAAATGCAGCCTGAGACTTTTCGACAAACCATCAAAGCACAACAGCTGGACTTTCTCAATCCCTTATATCTGAAATCTGATTCTTTGTGTGAGAACAAGACCCTGTACAAATTCTGGTGGTCAATTATTAACATACCTTTTCCGCTTGTGATGTTGCATTTGTCTAAACAAAAGTAGATTTCATATCTTGAGGAACACTGAGTTTTTGTCCCCCTATTTGCTTAATGAAAAACCAACAAACCTAATCTGATTAACACGCTCACTCACATACAGCCTAGTTTAGACACGGTTACAACACTTAAGAATCGTCTGCTGGGCAAATGCTGTGTGGTTTTGGAAGAGGCAAACACACGGGTCCTTGAAAAACAAAAGAGGAGGCAGGGTAGTCGCAGCCGACGGCCCCTGTCAGAGGGCCTCTATTGTCAGCCAGGATGAGGGCACCCATACTAATCCACGGCTCACTTCATCTCAATTAAGCCTTTGTGCTCTCCACTTGTAAGCGAACACAAGAGGCATTCGACGCCCCTATCGCTGCGGCTCGCGTTCATAGGCCTATACACACTTGAACTCACTGACGGAACGCCTCCACCCCCTTCCTTTGTCTCAGAGGTATTAACTAACACGGGAAAAGAGGGGTTAATAGCCAGAACTCTGCTTATGAGAATGTAATGATAGCTTAAGGAAATCAGCTTAAGGATGTTAACCCTTCTTATAAAACAGATATTCCTGACTCTGATTGGATGAGCCATCATAAAATAGGGTTAAAATAGGGTCACTTGTAACTGTAAATTAATGTATCAAGTCGCTAGCTTTTGTTCAGCTAATGAACTATAGCAGATAAACTGCTTACTCTGATGATAATAATAAAAATAACCAATTTTTATATAATTAAAATCAATACAATTTATATTAATAAAAACAATAATATTATTAAAAGTAACAATAATAGTATTAACGATAAACATTCATTAATAATAATTAATATTAGTAATAATAATAAACCATTTTTGAACCAATTGAGTCCATTAATAATATTTTTTACCATATATAGTTCATTAATAATAATAACAACAACAACAACGTATTAGCAATAAATAACAATAACAACAACAATAACCATTTTTTAATTCAAATCAATATACTCCATTAATATTAATAATAAACTATTTCAACTAATATATTTAATTAACAACAATATATTAACAATAAATAATATAACAACAATAAACAATCATTAATAATTATTAATAGTAATAATAATGTAAATGTAATAAACCATTTTTAAATCAGTTGAATTAATTGATGATAATAATAATAATATTGATAATAATAATAGTATACTAACGATAAATATTAACAATAAAAAATAATTAATATAATAATATGAAGAATGTTTTGAAACCAATCGAATCCATTAATAATATCAATAATAATATATTAACAATGAATAATAACAATAATAACAACCTATTGTTAAATCATTCAAATCAATATAATAATTAATATTATTAAAGTATGAGTATAGTTCATTCAAATAATTAATTAATAATAATAATAATATATTAACAATAAACAAGCATTAATAATAGTAATAATAATAATTAACCAATTTAATGCATTCATAATAATACTTTAAACATATTTAAGCAATTGAAATGTCAAAACATAGCACACAATTTTATAAAGTTGTAACAAACGGGAATCAAACCTGCAATCTCTGGGCCAGATGCCTGTCACTCAATTCGTTGTGCCACTGGGAAGACGTGTGTTCACACCATAGACAGTAAAAGAAATGGACACAGCGACCCCATAGACTTCACAGAGAAAAAGTGAAGTCAATAAGAAGCACTCACTTCCTGATGGTGAGCGTACTGCGCAGCCTCAGACTGAGCTTCATGACGTAGATGTGACGTGAGCAACCTGTCTGACAGTGGCAAGCCTTCTAGTAGTTGTGCAAAGTGAAATCTGAATCACGTTGTTGAAATATTTTGTCCCGTTGATTTTGGCTCTCTATGGGCTTCTCCACATGCTTCTCCCTTAACTTTATCAGACTTTATGCCTCCACGTCCTCCCGATTGCCTGCGAGCTTCTCCTTGGGTCTATACGGTCATTTCTCTACTGCGCACCGAGAGTAGAAAAAAACGGCTTGGCGATAGGGCTGTAACGATTTGACCAAAAATAAAAACCTCGACATTTTACCTCGATTACGATTAATGAACGATTGTTTTTTTTTTTTTTTGCTTTCCATTTTTTGCCCTCATTAGGTTTTTTGAGTAAGTTCCTGATAAGGGTTTTACTGTAAATATTTTCTACTATTAAAGGTGGAATTTTTTTTTTCTAATGAAAAAGTGCATTTCTTTGTGATTTTAAAATACTTTAAGGGAACGGTTCCCTTTCAGCAGTTATTGTCTATGGGTCAGATTTCTGCTTGTTGTACATCAGATACAGATAAATTAGCACAGTAGGTCTACATTACATTTATTTGAATGCATTAATGAGAGAGTAAATGGTAAATGGACTGCATTTATATAGCGCTTTTAACAGACCAAAGGCCATCCAAAGCGCTTTACACATTGCTTCACATTCACCCATTCACACACCAATGGCGGTGTCTGCCATCCAGCTCATCGGGAGCAGCTGGGGTTAGGTGTCTTGCTCATGGACACCTCGACACTTGGTCAGGTGGAACCGGGGATCGAACCACCAACCTTCCGGTTTGTAGATAACCTACATGAACCACTGCCCTTAGTGATTGTGTGTGTGAATTACTCATACTGTCTAAATTCATTATGAAGCTGTGGTTTGTACTTACTTCAAAGGTATTAAAACATATGCCTATAACGGTTCAGTGTCTAAGCTACTTTAGTGACTTTACTTTAGTCACAGGACAGCGTTGACACTGTGTTCTGCGCTGCTCTCTGCATGCGATCTTCACGTGATGTGCGAGCTTCTGTCTGAGTGTTCGTTTGTCACAATATATCAGGCATTAGTTCGACATAATACACATCTGATGTTCTAAAATGCCTCTATTATGCAAACTGGCAGGCCTTAAAACACATACAAATGACAAAGCTTTGTGAGGACGCAGGTGAAAGAGGTCTGCCTTCAGGGCGCGCTCGCGTTGTCAGAGACGCCACACGGCTCGGCTCTCTGTGTCACAGAAAAAAGCTGAGCACTGAACGGATAAGTTTTACGTATTGTTGTTTTTTAATAGTGCACAATCGCGCTAAATGTTCAAGCCTTTAAACACATTTACTTGACAAACTTTATGAGGACGAAAGTGAAAGCGATCTGGCTTCGGGGCTTGCGCGCACCGTCTCTCTCTGTGTGTGTGTGTGTCTGTGTGTGTGTGTGTGTGTGTGTGTGTGTGTGTGTGTGTGTGTGTATGTGTATGGCAGCGTGTAGGCTATAAGAACGGCAATTAACTTACCTGTATAAACTGTGTAAAACATGCAGTTACTATAGCGATTCTGGGCATCTATAAACAAAGATAACTGCTCCTGCATCTCTCTGTGTGCCTGCAAACTGCACTTGATGTGACTGATGGGGCGGAGTCACGTGACTAAAACCGAAATAACCGACATGGGGGAAAATGTGAATTTTGGTTTCGATTATTTTTCGATTAATCGTACAGCCCTAGGCGATAGTGAAAGATACAAGGTAATGGAGCCTTTCATACATTGTCGTGTTTCTTTAGAAATAAACAATGGACAAATGGAGTCTTTAAACGCCTCAGATGCAAAGTTATTCGCTGTCAAAGTGAGGCCAAAATGAATGGGAGTCAATGGGATGCTAACAGCAGGTGATGGCTTGGTTAGCAATGGCTGCCCCTATGGAAGGTATGCTTTCCGGGTGCTGGATTACCCCCTTGCTCAAGGCCCTGCTCGCTAGGTAGTACTGTTTTTAAAGTTCAGGAACTTTCGGGGGTGGAACTTCGGCGCTGAACATGCTGATTGGTTGAGTTCATGCAGCATTTTATTTCAGCCACTATTTTTAAAAGTCTGTTGCGGATGCGTGCATGCAGTATGAGTTGATTGCTAATCGAATCAACAAAAATACGACTGATGGGCCAACGACGAGGTTCCGGACTAATCTTCACGGTACTATGAAGGAAACGATGGAAAACGCGGACAGCAGCAGGCCTGGGGGAAATAAGTTCCTGGGACAAATTGTTCCTGGTAATTTCGGTGGAAACGGGGCTTTACAGTGCACTTACTACAGGGACAATCCCCCTGGAGCAACATGGGGTAAAGTGCCTTGCTCAAAGACACACTGGTGGTGGCGACTGCTGGGATCGAACCAGCAACCTTCTGCTTATCAGTTCAGAGGTTTAACTCACTAGACCACCATCTCATAACTAAACATTTAAAGATTTACATTTATTAAGATTTACATTTACGCATTTGGCAGACGCTTTTATCCAAAGCAACTTACAGTGCCCTTATTACAGGGACAATCCCCCTGGAGCAACATGGAGTAAAGTGCCTTGCTCAAGGACACACTGGTGGTGACCGCTGGGATCGAACCAGCAACCTTCTGCGTATCAGTTCCATGGTTTAACCCACTGGACCACCATCTCACACTAAGCCCCTAATACAAATGTTTTTATTAATTCGCATTAACATAGATAGTAAATGCTGTAAAATATCGCTCATTGTTAGTTAATGCATTAACAAATGAGATCGTATTGTAAAATGTCATCATGTAAGTTATTGTATTATGAATTAACAATGAATAGTAGGCCTACGGTATATTTATAAACTACCATTATAAACTTAGTTTATGGTAACTAATGCATTAATGTTAAACTGAACAATACTGTAAAGTGTTCCCAATACATTTTAAACTATTTAACAATGTCTTATCATCCTTCTTTTTAGTTTTTCTGTCACAGTAAC